>PVJA010011937.1:0-53323 GCA_004027025.1 Myocastor coypus
TTTTTTTAGAATTTATTTATTTTTCTTGTTTCAGAACCTTTGTTTGTTTATTCACTCATTTTTATGGCCGGCTCAGCCCACCCCGAGGGCAGGGCTGGTGCAGCATGTGGTGCCGGGGACTGAACCGTGGTCCCTGAAGCCGCCCAAGCTTCCCCAAGCAGGCGCTTTAGACCACTGAGCCATCCTGCCGGGCCCCTGTTTTATTTTATTTCTATTTAGTTTTTTCTTTTTCAATTACTTTTAATAAGAAATAACAATATGATAGCTTCAAAATGCGTTAGGAGTACATTTGCAATAATTGACACATTGCACAGGGTTATACAGAGCACAGGGTGTAGATAGATATGATAAATTTGCTGATCAACATTAGTAAGGAAAGAAAAAAAAAAGAAAAAAATTTCCTTTCTTTGAACTGAGAGGAAGTAGTTGTATACATAGTCCAATGTTCCCTAATTGCATTGGGTTACCGGTGAAACTGGCAATGTTGGAGACTGTTGATTTAAGCTGCTTAGAGCTTACCATACTAATCTAGCTTTATGTTTTGTACCTCATAGTTAAATTTTTCTGCTAGGTGATCAAGGCTTAGTTAAAGCAAGACCTGTATAACAAAACATTCATCAGGATTAACTTTGGAACCATGTACGGTACTTTGTAGAACTGTTGTCAGTGTCACCCCCCCCCCCGGATGAGTCACAGCCAATGCTTGACCAGTTTGTTTCCTGTAAAAGCCTAAGAGAATATTTTTTCTCTAGGTGACTCTCCTTAGACACACTATACTTCATTTATCCCTTTCCTCTGAGGTTTCATAATCTCCTTGACCAGAAAATTTGGGACACCACTGAATTATGGGATGTTTAACACAGATTCTCTTTTGTCCTGTGTCCTTGAAGGGCTGGGGCCAAACTGTTGGCTATCTTCATAGCCCTTCTTTTTCTCCAATGTTTCATCTGTTAACTTACGTTCCCGACCCTCACGAGGCAGAGAAGCTTCATGATCCTATTACTCTATAACATAGGAAACTGATCTTAGCATCATTGTCTTTCTGAATAGCAAACATCTTAGACTTAGCTTGAAATTGGTATTTTCCATCAAGCATTGATATTCTAATAAATCTCTATAGAAGGTGATGGAAGCAGTTACACATTTTTACGTAGACACTTACAAATCCAAGGGCTTGTCAGACGTGACATCTCTTGGAAAGCCAAATAAACTTGTGTAGTTATCCCATTTGTCATCATGAATGTGTGAGAAAGGGCCTTTGTGAAGCTGGGAAGTCACCACTGTTTTGACGCCGGTGACAGCAGTCACCCAGGAAATCAACAAACTCTCAATCCGTCTGCTGCTCAAAATCCTCTGGAATCTTCACTCCCCACGTCCCAGAGTCTCAAGAGCCCCCTGCTTTGCTGGGAGAGCTTGCCCGGACATACGTAGGTAACCTTGACTTATGGTATGCACTACCCTGTTTACTGGTTTTTTTTTTTCTTGACAACCCAATTTTTAAAAATCCCGAAGATTAACTAGTGTTATGTAGTGATGGCTTTGCTTTTTTTAGAAAAATATGTTGAAAATTTATGTAGGGAACGGAGGAGGACATTCCCGAAAACTAGTGGAAAGATCCATCATGTCTCCTGAATCTCACCAAAGGGAAAACCTCAGTTCTTTATAAATAAATTAAAAGGCAACAGTTTGGTTGCAGAAGATTTAGGAGCACTTGGCTGGGCTTATCTTCGGGGAAGTAAGAAAGCAGATGCTTCTCCGAGTATCCTGTCTTCAGGGAGCGTTCAATCCAAGGTGGTGTCAGTTGCAAGCCCATCCAGCTCTGCATTCTGCAAAGCCAGTATGGTCATGGTGGACTCAGAGTTCATTATGCTTAATTTAAAGCCTCACTTGAAGTTATATGGGAGAAACGCAAACAAAATTCTTACATAAAAGATGCTAATCATACGTACCTTGAAAAATATCTATGTCCTAGATATTTTTTCCTTAGAACAACTACTTCCTTTTGGGTTTGGTAGAAGTAGCAAATGCACTGTCGCCTTTCCCTTGCTGCTCCAGCGAGCATATTACAGATAGCTTTCATGAAATGACTTGCAGAAAGGAAAAGCTATCACAACACTTAGTCCACTTCCAAAAGAACAATAGTCACCCCAGGAGGTTATCTTTGTGGACTCTGACCTCAACCCACAAACACATACTCACCTCTATGAAATATGAAAATGTTAAAAAGCCAAATAGCTCAGCAGATTAAAGTGCCTGTAAGTAGGCACAGGGGGGCTGGGGGCTTGACCCCGGGGCCTACCTTGCCGGCCCTGCCCCCACGGTACACTGAGACAATTGAGACTGGGTGTAGTGGCACACACCTATAATCCCAGCTCTTGGGAGACTGTAAACAGGTGGATCGATTCCTATCTAATAGTGAGCCCCTGAACACCCTGTAAACCCTTCCCTAAAACACAAAATAAATAATTAAATAAATAAATATGTTCTTTTAAAAGTTATATTTAACACAGGATATACAGGATCTCACATCCCAAATCGGACTCAAGTGATGACCTTTCTGCTTTCAGCCTCCCAAGCACTGGATCACAGGCCCACGCTGCCACCCCCAGTATCAGTCGCTATCTCAGTGCACCCCAGGACAGGGCCAGCACGGCACGCCAAGGATAAGCAGGGCATTCAGTCTGCTGAGCTATCTGGCCTACCCAAAAGATGTGATCTTTATATTCAAAGTTCACAAAATTTGATTTTTCCCTTGCTGATGAGAAAACTGGGTGCATCAGGATGTTACAAATTAAGATGTGCTAGCATACTCTTGTGAATTAAAATGATATGGTCAGAAATGTAAACCAGCTCTTTCAGTGGTATTTGAATTTAATTTCAGTTTCAGTAATGACTGCTTTACCCTGATTGTTAATTGATTTGTAATTACTGATTATTTCATAAGAACCATTGAATCAGCTTTTTTTTTTAATATTGGCCTTATCTACGACCTAGTAAATGCACTTAATAATTTAAAATGTTTCCTTGGAATCTTAGTTAACATTCTTGTTGATAGTGAGCTACTTTTAAATTACATTACTCCTTAGAGAAGATGCTTAAATATATTCTTTGCTTTAAGCTCTTTAGCATGACAGTTCATTTAGTCACAAACAGAGCATTAGTGATTATTTCTAAAACTGTACAAAGAATAGCAAACTCACAGTTTGAATAAAAGGAAAAAGAGGCCATATAATTTGTCATTTATTGGAGGTTGTCCTTTTGTGGGACCCTGGACCACGGTTAACGGGGCACTGGAGTGAGTCCTCTGAACCTTTACGATTACTGTCATCCAGGACGTTTGAGTGAAGAAGCCAGTGAGGCGCAGTCATAAGCAGTAGAGGTGGAGACAGGATGGACACTGGCTACGTCAGTTAGAGCCCCAAGGGGAGTCAGACAGCACGCACAGCTGGAATTTTATAATGCGTCTGTAAGGTTAGATAAAGCCAAGAACAGCATTTTAGCCCCCAAATCTAAGACCAGCAAAGACTGTTTGCTAACTATGGCATATCCCCAGGCAGGGGACAAAACTGCTTCTGGATCCTAAAGAGTCTTACTTATGGAACTAGGTCCCCAAAAGAAGCCGCTGCTGTCAGAAAATCATTCCCTGTCAACCCATGGCCCAGCGAGCAAGGAACCTTAGAAATAAATATTCAGATCCCATTCTCCTCCCATTGCCCAGGCTCATTTAGACAACAGAGCCTGAAGGAAGAGTCCAGAAAGGTCAGCCTGAGAGGGCGAAGCACAGGACCAACAACTTGTGGACCTGTGGAGCGGATGGATCCTCATGACGCTTGCTCCACGCTGGCGCTCCCTCCAGCCAGTTCTCCTGCAGTGGCCAGAGGAACCATCTCGGTCGTGTGGAGTCTAGTGGCTCTCTGGCCCTATCTGCTGACCACGCTGTGGGGATTCTTTCCTGGAGACCTACTCAGTGCAGTCTGAGAGAAGCAGAGACTCTGTCTCATCGCTCAGCATCTCCCAAAACACCTGGCAGGACACCTGTCACTAAGCGAGTGTATTACATACAAATGCTTACCCAAAGAGCTTTCAGAATATTACACTCCCCTGAAGTTTAAAGTTGTGGTAGAGCCTCTATGGGAGACAAATTCTAAGGGCAGTCCAGATAGCTCAGCGGATTAAAGCACCTGCTTTGGCAGACACAGGGGCCGGGGTTCGATCCGCAGCTCCATGTGCTGTGTCAGCTCTGCTGAGACAGCGACTGAGACTGGGCGTGGTGACACTCGCCTGTAATCCCAGCGCTGGGGAGGCTGAAAACAGGAGGCAAAGAAAGAAAGAAAGAAAGAAAGAAAGAAAGAAAGAAAGAAAGAAAGAAAGAAAGAAAGAAAGAAAGAAAGAAAGAAAGGAAGGAAAGAAGGAAGGAAAGATAGAAAGAAAGAAAGAAAGAAAGAAAGAAAGAAAGAAAGAAAGAAAGAAAGAAAGAAAGAAAGAAAGAAAGAAAGAAAGAAGGAAAGAAAGAAACAAATTCTACAGAGTGACAGATCCAACGAGAAAAGCCCCAAGCACCTGTTTTCCCTGATTTCTTCTCTTTTGACCCTGGACTGGAGATAGCAGTCCTGATTCATTCCTAAACGTGGAGGATCTCTTTCAACCAACGCAAATCTACTTTGATCAATGTCTCTAAGTCGAATTGAGATGCGGGAAGGTTTATGTGCTGTTTCCTAACCAAATCTCGGAGTATTCTGGCCTGCTCTCCCCGTTTCCAATTCCACCGCCTTTCTAGCTGAATCGTCCCTGTAGACCTCAGTCCTTCGGACTTCTCTTTCCCTCCCTTTCCATGTCTTGTCCGGAGAGCATCAAGTTCCTCGCTTCTTTATGCTTTCCCCGGCCTGCGCAGGCCTCGCAAGTTCTTGCTACGGGCTAGAGTTCAGGGGCCCGGCAGGATGGCTCAGTGGTCTAAAGCGCCTGCTTAGGAAAGCTTGGGCGGCTGCAGGGACCGCAGTTCGATCCCTGGCACCACATGCTGCGCCAGCCCTGCTCTCAGGGCAGGCTGAGGCCCTCAGGGCAGGCTGAGCCGGCCATTAAAATAAACAAACAAACAAACAAAAGTTCTGAAACAAGAAAAAAATAAAAATAAAATAAAATTCTTTAAAATAAATAAAATTTTTTAATTTTTAAATTTTCTAATAATAGGAGGAAGTATCATATCATGTCATATAAGTAGATTATAAGTCAAAGATACAGTATAAATCACAAGACAAAAATTAGAATTAAACAGTATTCAGAAAAATAATTAAACATCAATTAATTAAAAATTCAATTAAATATTTCTAAACAACATTCCAAAATTAAAATTAAATCATGAGTCCAAGTAAGAATCCAGAATATTGTCTATTATATGTATAAATCTGTGATAAATTCAGAATGCTCACATAGTATTTGAAAAGGTTAATATATATAAAAATATCAACTAAGAAAAAGTTTTCTTGTTAATAAAGAATTACTAAAAATAAAATATGACAAAAATACTGGAATGTCCAATATATGACCAGAACTTCTAACAGTTTGTGTATAGGATATCACACAAAGTTCTAGTATGCTGTAGACATAAACAGTGTGCACGGCGCTTACTGGTGGCCAGGTGTCACTGGAGGGACTGAGCTACTGCTATTTCCTTGATATCTACCCTGTAGATGCAAACAGAACCATGACCCATAAGGTGTAGGAAAAGCCCATATGTAGAGTATGCTGGTGGAAATATTTTGCTGCTGTATACAAAAAAGAATTGAAAGACTGCTTTTGTATAACTCCTTTCCTCCTATCTTTAATTGTTCACCCTATTTGGTGGGTTCTTACGCTTCTCCTCCATGGAGTTGTGCTCATTTTGATCCCTCTCTAGAATATCCGTTAGTAGTCTGTGCAGGGCTGCCTTTGTCATCATGAAATTCTTTAACTGTTCTTTGTCGTGGAAATATTTCACTTCTCCATGACACCTGAAAGAGAGTCTTGCAAGGTATAGCAGTCTGGGCTGGAATTGGTTTTCTTGCAAAACTTGAAGTACTTTTCTCCATGCTCTTCTTGACTTGATGGTTTATGAAGAGAAATCTGCCATTATTCTGATGGGTTTTCCTTTATACGTGATCTTTCTTTTCTCTAGCAGCTTTTAGTATACTTTTCTTGTGCTGAATTACTGACATCTTGATTATTATATGTATCAGTGTGGTTTTACTTGGGTTAATGTCATCTGGAGTTTTATATGCTTCAGTTACGTGAATGTCAGACTTTTTCTCCCAGATTTGGGAAGTTTTCTGCTATTACTTCTGTCCATATTCTTTTTTACATCATTTATATTGACTCCTTCTTTCTCATTGATGCCTATCAGTCTTACATTGTTCACCTTTGCATCATCTTGTAGATATTGAGTTATTTTTTGCTGCATCCTAGTTGTTTTTAAGAGATATTTTCTTATGTTTTCCCTAGGTGCAACAGTGTCTTGAAGATCTGAAAGTCTATTTTCACTTTCATTCAATTGTTTTGCCAGCTTGTGATTGGGGTTTTAATTTCCTGTCTATATCTTTGAATCTGCTTCATGCTTTTTTTACGATTTAATATCGTTATTGTATAAATTTAACAATGTTTATATTACATATTTTCATCATCAGATCACTTTAGATTAATACATATAGGTATATAAGAATGATCAAACAATTAAACATTAACACATTCAATTAACATTACTTCTTGTTTTTTCTTTTCCCCTTTCTTATTTTAAAAGTTGACACATCGTGTATTGTCCTCACAATAGTTCTACAGAGCACAAATAAATAAAATCAAAATATTTATTTCAGATAAATTCAGTACAACAAAGAAGATTGTCCCTATTTGTTCTTTTCTTTTTATTTTTAGGAAGGGGCCTACAGGGTGTTTAGCGTCTCACTACTAGATCAGACTAGGAGTGATTTACAGCTTCCCAAGAGCTGGGATTATAGGTGCCACTGCACAAAGGGGTGGGGCCGGCAAGGCAGGCCTGGGGATGAAACTGGGCCCCTGTGCCTGCTTGCAGGAGCTGTACTCCGCTGAGCTATTTCGCTGGCCCTACCCACATTTGTCCTAATTGTGAACAGACAGCACTCTGCCGGAAAAGGTGTAACACGTATCTAGAATGAGTTCTTTTTGCCTCTCAGCTTATTTCATTCCTATACGTCACTTCACATTCGCTTTGCTTTGCTTTCTTTTTTCTTCCTCTCTCTCTCTCTCTCTCTCTCTCTCTCTCTCTCTCTCTCTCTCTCTCTCTCTCTCTCTCTCTCTTTCTTTTGTACCAGGGATAGAACATAGGACCCTGAACTTGCCAGGCAGGCACTTATGCTGCTGAACTGTTGCCCTAGCCCTAGCTTTTCTCATTAACCCCAATTTTTTTAATGGGATAATTGATTTAATCCTTTCCGGACAGGGGAAAGAGAAGATGTGTGTATACCCTCTGCCCTGATCCAGCCTATTCAGGCTGTCTGGGTGTGACAGAAGAGCCCCTTCCTGCACAGGCAGAAGGGCACCTAGCATGGAGGAATACAGGAAACACGAATGTGACACTGTGAAGCTCGGACCAAACCCGTGGCTGTGAGTAACCCTGCGGACGCGCCTCCACATAGACGCCTTGGGGTTGTCTCTCACCCTCTCGAGCCTCAGTTTCCTCAGCTGCAGGCGAGGAAGCCGAAGAAATCTCCTTCAGCAGGGCTGCGAGATTTCAGTAGCTCCAGGGGGCTAACAGTCACACTTGACAACCTGCTACCCTGTCATTCTTTCTCAAGAGTAAGAAAATAATCTTAAGAAATCAGAAGAGATGCAGAGTTTCACTGAGCGAAAGAACAGAAATTCAACCATAGTTGTTAGATGTCAAATTATCTGTTTAGGTTTCCAGATGTAAACATGCAAAATTGGTTAAGGAGAAAGTTCTAAGAAATTGGAAAGGAGAAAGACATTGAAGCTGCCCTGTCCTTCTTTAACTGTGTTTTGTTTACCACTCAATTACGTAGCATCTATCCTCTCCACGTGCTGATCACAAGGAAGCCTTTGAGCTGGCAATAAAGGTTTCCCCACCTGTCAGACTTTAGGAGCCCAGAGGACCTCTCACAGAGAGAGGGAACCGGAAAATGACAGTCTTTGGGGGCCTAATGAAAGTAGGTGGTGAGGGCTGGCGAGATAGCTCAGCAGACCGAGTGCCTGCTTAGGAAAGCCCACGGATCAGGGTTCCATCTCCAGCAGTACAGAATGCTCAGGCCCCGCCCCGGGGTGTGCTGAGCCAGCCACCAAGTCCAGACACGTGACGGTGCATGCCTGTAATCCCAGCACTGGTGAGGCTAAAAGCAGGAGGGTCCCCATGAGTCCGAGCTGCATTGTGAGACCCCCTGTACTAAAACAGCAAAGACATGGCTGGTGATGTAGTGCTCCAAGGTCATGCAGCATGTGCCAAGGTATTAAACTAAAAGTGACACGTGGGGACATTGAAAACTTTTTCTGCCCCTCGCTGTTATCTTCTTAGTGTAAACTGGATGTTCTCACCCAAGCAGGCTTTGTGGGTGTGGCACATTTTTTTTAGGTCTCCTCATCCTCCCAGGTCCCTGGGATGGTCAGCCAGGCCTCAGCTCACGCTGTTAGCCACTTGTCTACAGGACAGTGACAATCTGTGTGACACACTCCTCTGACCAGCATCCCCTAAGTGCATCTTCAGATGCCTCCTGGGGAGCCCTCTGTGTCTCAGTGGGCCACCGTACAACTTGTGTCTGTTTGCTGTGAAGCCTCCAGTTTGATTCTGCATGGTAAAGCTGCTTGGGTAAAGCTCAGGACCCTAATAAGCCCTCAGTGTGTGGGTCTCCCTCTCTCCTGCTCCCGGCCTTCTGCTTGAGTGTGAACAGAAGCATCCCGGACGCTCCCCTTTCTGGTGAGCCCAGCAGGGCACACTGCGCTATTTTTGCAGAACCATGAGTAGTACTCTGCCGCTGTAGTTTCCAGTGTTGGTTCAATCTGCCTCCTCTGAGTTTCCCTGAAAAAACACACTTGAACTTAATTTCTTCTTTGTTGCAGGCTTTGCCAGAGATTGATGATTTTGTAGGAATAAGCTAACCATTAATCACATCTGAGCCACAGGGTGAAGGGGTGCCCAAGAGAGGCCACTGATCACAGAGGAAACCCAGACATCAGGCACAGCCCAGATGTGAAGAAAGGTGTGTCATAAATGGAGACGGGGCTTCCAGGGCCTCTTCAGAGCAGGGTTGGAGCTTACACCCTCAGCTGTGAGAGAGACCGCAGTACCAAATTGGAGTCACAGAAACAAACAAGAAAACTGACGGTGCTGGGGCATCCGAAGCTTCCTCTATTAGTGATGAGAAAGCGTTCTGTGCAGAGTCTATTGCTGCTGCAATGAAGTACCAAACGCTGACTGTCTCAGCCTCACGGAACTTCCTCGCTGTCCTTGAAACTGTCTCGGTTACTTTGCTTTCTCCATGCTGAAAGAGAAATATCCACCATCCAGAGTTAAAGGGGAAAAAGCTTGTTTAACTCAGTTTGCAGAGGTTTCAAAGTGGCATGTGGCAGAGGGGCAAAAGTGCATCGTGACAGTTACAAGAGAAAGTGACAAGAGAGGAGAGAGATGGAGGAAGGGCGGGACAGAGAAGAGGCACTGTTATAAGGCCAACCTTCCCTACAAACTGCCTGCTGCAGCAGGAAGCAGAGATCACTAAGAAGAGCAGGGCCAAATGCCTGAGGGACTCTGCCCACAGGATGGAGGGGATCATTGTAGCCTAAGGCCGGCTTCCAGGCTGGGGCTGGAATATGGCACCCCACATCTACAGATCCGAAGAGAGGTGTGCTGGGGTCAGAGCTTCCAGGGAGTTCGGTCCCTGCTAGCTGGCTCCAAGGGAGTGAGGGCAAGGCTGACGGGGTGGCAGAGAAGGCTGCCCACTGCACATCTGCCAGAAAATGGCAGAGAGAAGAGCAGTGGCTGACAAAAAACGACCACTCCAAGTCACGCTGCTCTTCCCTGCCCCTGCCAGCTACCTCCAAATGCGAGACCCGCGGGGACATTTTCAATCTAAACCATCACAGAGAAACACCATCTCTGGTGTCTGCACACCACCAGTCCTCGGAATTCTTGGGTGGCCTGATATTCCTAAGAGATACTAATATCCTTGTCAATTTTACAATGTAGAAAAGCAAGCCGGGTGTGGTGACTCACGCCTGTAATCCCAGAACTCGGGAGGCTGAAGCAGGAGGATTGGTGCGAGTTCGAGACCAGCCTGGGCTACAGAAGTGAGCTCAGGACCAGCCTCAACTGCATAGCGAGACCCTGTCTCAAAAAGACAAAAAAAAAAAAAAAAAAAAGAAAAGAAAAAGAAAGAAAAGCAACACTGTCTACTTGAAATTGCTTTAATAATCCTGTGTGCCAGCGATGAAATATTTTGAAACATCTAAATGAGAAGAGAGGATCTTCGGCAAGTCCTGTGTGCTGTGACCAATAGGCTTGGCCAGGCCTCACTTTCAACAGATCAGACTGAATTCAGTATCTTCCCCTCTCTGATAAAGTCAGTGAAATAAAGTAAGTGATCCCCATTGAATATGTTCTCCTGTTGGAACTCTCCTCCGTCTGATCTTTCATCTTTTGCTCGTATGCTTCATGCATTCGATTTATTTGGCAAAAAGCGCCCTGTGATTTTCGCAATATGGCACGTGGATGCTGTTCACGCAGCTCAGATCCCAGCGTGACAAGCTCCACCCCACCAAGCGACAGACTTTCCTCCTTTTTCTAGCCTTTTCTACGCCCTTACTGGTTTTGCCTATGTACTAGAGGCCGCTGCCTTCCCAGGTAAAGCACGCACTTTTCTCTGTCCTTTCTGTCATATGCACAAACGCATCTTACCGTGGCCTTCGCCTTCTCAGAGTCCGTGTTGCCTCTGCTGTCCAGTGCAGTTGCCACAGCGAGGATCTCAATACAGATACTGTAGTAGAGAGCTTTGTGTTCCCATGACCAAAATACCTGACATGGACAGCCTATAGCAGGAAAGGGCTTTTCAGGCTTCTGGTTTCAGAAGCATCCACTCTTGGCCAGCTGGTACCACACAGCACCTCTGAACTCTCCAGGGGATAGAGGAGGGGGGAGTCGCTCCGGCTGCTTACAGGGTGAGCCTGTCTCTGGGCTACTTTAGACTGAGAACCTGTGCTTGCGTGCATTTTATTTCTGCTAAAATCTCAGAACCAGACCAGGGCTATGTAGGGCTTCAGCTTTTTCCAGATAAAGAATAAAATCCACTGAAGGAGTGGGTCCCTAGGAATGTGTCAGGCTTTGCCACTACGATGGCACCTCAGTGGCCCATAAAATGTGGCTCACTGGTGCTTGGTACGGTGATAAATATCTTTAGAAGATGCTTCCCATATCTTCACAAGACCAAGTATAAATGCAATGACATTCCCCTAGGAATTCAACTGATGAAGATTATAATTCAACATATCACTCATTTTAATAATGTTGATTTTTTTTTTTTTTTTTTTTTTTTTTTTTTTTTTTTTTTTTTTTTTTTTTTTTTTTTAGTGGCCAGCTTAGCCTGCTCTGGGGGAGGGGCTGGTGCAGCATGTGGTGCCGGTGCCGGGGATCAAACTGTGGTCCCTGCAGCCACCTAAACGTTCCTAAGCAGATGCTTTAGACCACTGAGCCATCCCACCTGTCTATATTGATATTTCTAAAAATCTAGCTATAGGCTATAGGTTTAGTTCACGTTTATTTATCTGGTCTTGTCCAGTTTCTACATTTTTCTTTTCACTCTGGTCAAATTTACATAAGTAAAATTAACATATTTTTGATGTACTGGAAGTTTTAGTATGTATCCAGTTGTGTGACCAGCTTGACCAGCAAAGATTCAGAAGTTTCTCCGCCTAAACTCTCCAAAGTTGTCCTATTGTGTTTAAATATTTTCCAAGATCCTGCCCATGACAGCCGCTGCTCTACTCTGTCCCTATGGGTTTTCCTTTCATAAAATGTCATGAGAATAAAATCATTCAGTACATAGGATCTTTGAAGACTTCTCTCATCCAGTATGAGGACTTCGAGATTCCCCTGTGCGCCGGCATGTCTTCCTAGCTATTCTCTCTGAGCTAGCGGATATTCTTTTAGAGGACTGCAGCTTTTATAAAAAAAATCTGCATGCACAAGGGAGAACACTGACTTTTTTCAATATGTTTTTCCATTTTTTTAAATTTTATTTTCAGGAATAAAAACAAAGGCAAAAACAATAGCAACAAAACAAAAAAACAGAGAAACAATACAATACACATGCTAGAGATTTTCTAAGCATGTATAGCTAATTTACAATGGTTGACATATTATCTATTTTTACCATCAGATCTGTTTTACTTCTTTTACATTAGAGAAAATTTGGAGTGAAACTGCTAACAACATCTATGTACAAGTATTTGTGTGAATATAAAATGTCATGTTTAACAGTGAAATTATTGGGCCATAGGGGAATATATATATATATATATATATATATATATATATATATATATACATATATATACATATATATATGTGTGTGTGTGTGTGTGTGTGTGTGTGTGTGTGTGTGTGCGTGTGTGTTATTTATAACAAAAACTAAATTGTCCTCCAAATCCTTGTTCCAGTTTGCATTCCTGTGTCACAGTAGCTGGTCAGAGGATGAAGCCGGATTTGCCAATTTCTAGACTAATGACCTTCCTTCAAGATGACTCTCTCCTAAATTTGCCTTTTGTTTTTTCCTTCTGCATGTTTAACAAGTTAAACTTACAGACCAAAAAAAAAATAGAGAAAAAGAGGGCTACAAGGATAGCGAATCTTTTGGCTTTAGCCCTTCAAAGTCAGTGAGGACTCAGGGCATAAGAGAACCTTCCCCGTAACATCCTATAACTCAGTGGTGTCCCAAACTTTCTATTCAGGCAAATTATAGAGACAAAGAGGAAAGGGATTGAGGATGGATAGTGTGCCTAAGGAGAGTCACCTAGAGAGAAAACATTCTCTGAGGCTTTCACAGAGAGCAATTTGATCAAACAATGGCCGTGACACATCCAGATGGCAGACACTGACCACAGCTCTACATGGTTTCAAGGTAAATCCTGAGGGGATTTAACTGACCTTGTCAGTTATAAAAATTACATATAGGTCTTTATTTAACTTGGACTTAAGTACCCAGCAGAAAAGCGTAACCATGAGGCATAAAATGTAACACCAGATCAGTATGCTGAGCTAAAAGGTTCAAGTCAGCAGCTTCCAACATTGCCAGTTCTGCTGATAGACCACTACTATTATGGAACGGTGGGCTATGCATACAAATACTTTCTCTTAGTTCAATGAGAAGAAATATTTGTACTAATAGTGTTTGGAAAAGTTATCATGTCTGCATCTTGTACTCTGAACAATGGCTATGAAGACACCAATATGCATTGTATTTTTATTTTTAAATTTATGTTTAATAGGAAATAATAATGTGACAGTTTCAAAACACATTGGCAGTACATTCCCAATATTTGATGCAATGTCTATTGTCGTCCTCCTCGTAGTTACAGAAAGCACAGGATACAGATGTGATAATTTTTCTAATCATGATTGGTACAAAAAATTTCTTCTCACTGAACAAGGAAACAAGGAGAAAGTAGCTGTATACATAATCCAATGTCCCATAATCACTGTGGCAAAACTGTTATTTTTTTCTTTTTCTTTTCCTTTTTTTTTTTTTTTTTTTTTTTTTTTTTGCAGTACCAGGGCCTGAACTCAGGACCTTGCCCTTACCTGGCAAGTGATTATCCTATTGAGCTATCTCCCCAGCTGTGTTAATTATTGTGGCAGTCCTGCTAACCTGTTTTGAAACTGTCTCATTGTTATTTATTTCTTATTAAAATTAATAAAATCTTTTTAAAAACTAAGTTTGCTTTTAAATATTTTCATTCTTACTTTAATTCAGCATTTAAGCATAACAACTCAAAAATGGCATAAAATGGGTTCTTAAACATGCATTATTAATTTTATATTTTCTTATAGCAGGGTACACATGCTCCTTCTTCAAAACTCCTGAGGAATAAGTGCTACTTTGTTTAAGGACAGACAAACCCAGTGAGCCAGAGGAGATATCACAACTTCACAGCCACTTCAGAGCAGAAAGGGCAAGAGCCACCAGTCTATGCAAGTGCTGGGAAATGAAGCTTTGAGAACTGTGAACCTGGCTTCAATCTATTGTCTTTCAAGAGACTTAAAATGTCTGTTCATCTTAGAAAATTTTGAAAACCTATTTTCCATTCCAGAAGTTCTGAGAACCCAAGAATGATCTCTCTAGGGTGTTGACATGAGAGATCATGTAAAGTCAGTCAACTTGGACAATATAAAAATATAACGTAGCATCTGCCTCTTCAAGAAAAATAACATGTACATTTTGGTTGAGTCCTTTAATTCTTTGGAAAAACATAATGTGTAGTTCACAGTCTTCCTATGAATAGGAGCTGTTTCTACCTCAGTTATCTTTGAATGCAAAGCAAGAGCAACTTCCTAATAGAACAGTCTTGAAGGACACAAGGGTTATCTTTTCAAAACCTGAACAGGTTTATGCTGCTAACTCCACAGCTTGCTTTGCAGACTTGTAGAACTGTCATAACTGATGTTTCAGAGGTAGTTAGGTTAAGTGTAGCAAAGGTATATTAACTGGTTTAATGAAGTCCTCAAATTTTGCATGGCTCTACCAGCAAACAAGTATGGCTACCATCAAATTATATTCTTTCAGGTCCCTGAACAGGCAGTGAATTACTAATACATCAGCAACACACAGTGTTCTCTGAATAATTGTGCTCAGTTGTTTGGTACCCTTACAGCACAGTGGCAGGTTTTTTTGTTTGTTTGTTTGTTTGTGTTTTTTTTGGTTTTTGGCAATGTATGGCTTCCCGACACTCATCGGGCACCTTTAACCAGAACACAAGCAAGGCTGAAGGGTTCACTGCAGAAGAGAAGGGATCATTACTGCTGTTCACATCCCACCACCCAGGTCACTTGTCTGGACTCACCTGAAAATCTGAGATGGGGAACCAAGTCCCCCCTGATACCTGCTTCCTGGTAGAAGGACTCCACCTGTGGGCGGAGTGGCAACCTTTGATGAAAAGTGAGCAATCTTTCACAAACCCATTGTCAAAGTATTTGTCATTTGTTTCATTGACTTGTGCATGGCCTATCATGAGACATCAAGATATGTCTGGGGTACTTTTCCCCCCAAATGTTTTCCTGTCTATCTGTTTTGTGTTTAATTCTTTTATGTCTATTGAGAGTGCTACATAGATAAGAGACGGTGTAAGATGGTGTTCAACAATGTTTGAGAATTTTGCTTTGTATATAAAAATATACAAAGCAAAATTCTCATTTTAGCTTATATGCATATTAAAGCTCCTCTTTCTCTCTCCTGTGACTCTTAACTTATATTTTGTGTTTCATATCTGTGGTGTATCTTGACTTTCTTTCTCACCTGTAATCGCTGTCTCTTTGTTGGTGTCTAATTTATCATTAGCCTTTTGTAATGATCATCATTTACTTAGAATTTTGATGGTCTTCTGAGTATCACTTTTATTTAGTTATTTTTATTTTTTTTTTCAGGGTCTTGCTACGCAGCTGAGACTCTTAGTGATCCTTCTGTCTCAGGCTCCCCAGTGCTGGGATTACAGGTGTACACCACCATGCCAGGTTTCAGTGGCCTGCGTGGTGCACCTGGGGTTCCAGGTCCAGCTCAGCATGAAGTACTGAGACTGAACTTGGGACCCTGTGCTTGCCGGGCAGGCATTTATACCACTGAGCTATCTCCATAGTCCAATTCTTGACTTCTTGATTCTCCTTTCATTTTAAATATCTCAACCATGTTTACTACTGCCATGGTTGAAATACGGTTCCTGTCCCTTAAGTCTTTATTTGATTAATAAGGTCTTGGCCACAGGGTTGCTCTATTGGAAGATGGTGAAACCTTCGGTAGGTGGGAGGACCATCAAGCAGCTGAGGTAGCTGTGGAAAGCTCCTGGAATTCTCACGAGGGGGTTGCATGAAAGGAGCAAGCCTGACACAGCCCATCCTGCCTCCTGTTTTTGCTCTAGGTGGGATGCCTGGCCCCACACATAACCCTGACAGGATGAGTTCCACACAGCGACATGATCAGAAGGCAGACCAGTGGGGCTAACTGACCTTGGATTTTGAATCTCCAAAACTGCATGCTGAATAAACCTTTCCCTTTCATAAGTTTGCTGCTTAGAGTCTTTTGCTGCACTTGCACAGTGTTAATAAGCTTATGGTCAAAATTTTCCATAGATATTAAATAGGCTGGGACTAAACATAACCCAAATGATAACCAACCTGAAGTGTCTGAGTCCCCTGCCAGGCGAGATGCTGTTATGGTTTATGTCTAGTTGTCCACCCCAAAGCCTCATGCAGCCATAAGACAGTTTCTGGAGTTTGTGATTGATTATTATGGGTGTGGATGCTGCGCTTGCCCAGGCAAAGGGAATTTGCCTGACAGTGTAAGGAGGGTTGAGCAGCTGGCCAGCTGCCTGAGCCGCAGCCCTGCCCCACACTCTCTGCCCTTTGCCACCACCATGAAAGGTTGCTCTCTGTCATATGCTGCTCTGCCTTGGAACCAGCTGAGTACAGATTGAAAGCTCAGGTAACTGAGCTGAATAAACCTTTCCTTCCTTCATTTTGAGTGTAAGGTATTTGTCCCATCAATGAGAGAAGAGTGACTGAGACTGATGCTCGTTCCTGTGTTTCCATTCTTTCCTACCTTATATAGGACAGCACATAGGAGAGACTCTGCCCTTGTGTGAAAGACTTGGCATTAAGCAAGTTTCAAACTGGCATCTGGCTAACCCATGGGACCTTTTTAGTTCTAGACAAACTTCTTCCCCACAAACAGGAATGGAATGTACAAATAACACAAGCCAAATTTTAAAGTTAAAATATGTACAACTCTAACAAATGTTCAATTGCTGTAACCCCGACAGTCTTTTTATCACCCATAAACTTTACGTGGAGCTCCTTTGTAGAGACATAGTCTTCCTCCCACTCTCAGCTGCAGGCAAACCCAAGTCTCCTATCACTCTGATTTTGTCTCCTGTAGAATTTCAAATACCTACTGTCCCGGAGCACGCAGTTTCTTTGATACGTGTGTGTGGTCTCGTTTCACTCCGTGTAATTCTCTTGAGACCCCTTATGTTTCTGTGTGTGCCCGAAGTCCCTTCCTTTCTATCATGCAGCTGTGGTCCATGTTACGAGCGTAGCAAATGTGGCCACTCATTTGCTAATTGCTGGACATGCGCGCCCTTTTCACTCTTCTTACTATCAGTTTTAATCTATGACGTTGACACATCAATCTTGCGTGGACACGTGTTCTCATTTCTCTTTAAGGCTACGTGGAGGAGAGAACGCTGCATTCATGACATAATAAAAACATATGCTTGGCTTTACAAGAAGCTGTCAAATTAGTTTGCATTATGACCATTCTGCGTTGCATTGTTATTAATGATTTATGGGTGCTCTCTCGGTTGCAAATTCTCACTGATGCATCATACTTTCAGGATGGAGCATTCGTAGTGATATCTCAGTGTGGATTTCATTCATATTTCCCTAAGGATCAGGGATACCAGCTGCTTTTTCCCGTGGTTATTTACATCTGCATCTCTTCTTCCTAAAGTAAATTATAGCTTAACTTTCAACATGTGTTTCCACTCTACATTCCTGCACATCGTCTGCACTGTAGAGTCTTTTTCTCATGAAGCATTCTATTTTAATCATGAGAAGTAGTTTATGGTGAGGGTGAGACTTCCAAGGAAGTAGTGACCACAGGTCTTCCACCTTTAGGACATGCACGAGCCTATTCTTAGTTCTTGATTCTGTGGAAGAATGAAATTCCGCTCCAATTTCCTGAGTACAACAGGACGAAGTCCTTGCAGACGTTTTGTGATTCCTGATATATCCTCTCCGTAGAGATTTCCATAAGTTCAACTCTAATGTGTACAGCTTTTTCTGTAACACTGTAACGACCTATTTAGTTTAAGCCACATTAGACATTTCTGGAAGAACCTTCTGGGTGGTAAAGACTGTGACTACAACTTGTCACATGAATGCATTTCTTGAGAGGCGTCTTTGAGTTTGATGGGGAGCAGGTCACTGCAGGACCCTGGGAGTTTGGGTCTAGAACATCCAGGCCACAGTGCTTCACAATCAGAACAAAAGCAGTGGCTCTCGGAATAGTTTTTTCCTTCTTCAACCCATCTAATCAGCAAAAGAAACAACCAGGGAAACGTGTCAGCTCTAATTGTCTTCCCAATGAGACTGAAAGATGATCAGCATTCCCTCCAGTTAATCCGTTGATAAGGTATGTGTGTTAGCTTGGGTTTCAATGTAGACTGTTACACTATCGTAGATGACAGTGCCCGGATCTGCCGAGGTAGATCGGGACCTGGCCTGGATCTTCCCGCCAAACACCTGCGCCTCCACCGCTGCGCACGTCCCATCCCTTGCTTCCCACCAGCCACATTAAAGCGGGCAGCAGAGAGTCAGCTGTCACCTTCCAGGTGCCAGACACAGACTCCTAGGGCCTTTCCGCCACAGCAGGGCAAGATTTACTGTCTCACAAAGGACGCCCTTCAGAAGCCCAGGCTCTTCTTATCCCATTTAACAATAGGGGGTTATTATCACCTGAGACCCATTTTCCTTTTTATTACCCTGTTAAAACTTGTTTCAGGAAAAGCTGCCGGAAGAATAATCCGTCTGAACTGTAAAATGAACAGGGATGGCTTTTCAGATAAACAGCACAATAGGCCCCGCTCTGAGCTCTGAGCACTCAGCCCTGCTCCTGCGTCCCCAAGCTCAGCAAGCTGACCCCTGCTGACTGCCAACCACAGAGGCCTGTCCTGGGTTCCAGCCCTGGCTCCCAAGCGAGGCCCTCTTGCTGTGCACCGTTGCCCTCTCCGCTCTCTTGCTCCACCATGGCAGCCCTGTTTCTCCTGGTTGTGGGCAGTCGATGCCCCAGGTCTAGGGGGTGCTGATCCCTCCCAGCCATGTGTGCAGGACCCTGACTCCCACAGCAAGGTTCAGGTGGGGTAAAGGGACAACACCAGCTGCTGGGGACCAGAGCTACAGCCTGTCCTGCCTCTGCCCTCCAACAGTAGAATTTAGCAAAAAATCTAGCAGCTGTGGGATGAGACATCCTGAAAATGAAAATGGTGGCGTCCGGGCCACCAGGCAGGGGGAGGTCAGCAGGGGGAGGTCTGCCTTCTGCAGAAAGGGATGTACATAAGTCTTTGGGGGTCTAGGAATGGAATGTTGTGGTTTGTATATAGTTGTCCTCCCAAAGCCTCATGTAAATCATGGAGCTGTCAAGTGTGAGGCTCGAGGGGCAGGGCTGTCAAGTGTGACTTGAGGGGGAGGGGCTTGAGGGGGCATGGCTAAGAGAGGCACTTGACCATTAAAATGACAGCACACGCCGTCAGAGTCCCCATCCACACCAGGCGGTGGTTTCCCGTGGAGACATGGAAAGGACACAGCAGCGCCTCAGCCCCTACTCCAGCCCCTATAAAGTGGGGGCTGCATCTTGAAACCTCCAGGAACTGTGAGCTAAATAAACCTTCTTTTTCCTAAGCTTGTATGTCATGTATTTGTCCCAGCAACGATAGAATAGTAACTAAATTGATATACAGTGTGCCTAAGGAGAGTCACCTAGAGAGAAAACATTCTCTCATGCTTTCAAAGAGAGCAAACTGATCAAAATGGCCATAACTCATCCAGACGGCTAACAGCGACAAAAGTTCTACAAAATGTTAGACATGATTTGAAGGTAAATCCTGAGGGGATTTGATAGACCTTGGGAGAAACAAAAGTTACCCAATTTGAAAGCATGTTTTTATCTTCTAATTGTGTGAGATTAAAAAAAAAATGTATAATATGTGCATGTCACAGGAGGGGTTTCATAAGATACTCCTGTGAATATGATTTACATTACTTGCTGAGTTCCAACGAGAGCAGCCACCATAGTGATGTCTGTTTGCTCAGCTTTTCCGACTTGATCATTATTTTTCTATGAGCTTTGTATATTATCATGACAACCTTGCACCACAAGACTTCCTTCTGCTGCCCTTGTACAGCATGGGAGTAAGCCACGGAAAACGTGTCAACAACCTCAAGACCATCCAGGCAGAAAGAGGTAGAGTCACCCTGGCACCCACTACATACCTAGTTTAACATTTTCTCTTTTTCCTTCCAAGCTTCCCGATGCTTTCAAGGGAAGCAGCATCCAGAACTGCCTCAATGCTTGCCTGGGAAACAGAGGTGAAGCTCCGTGGGGTTAGTGAATTGTAGACATCGGGAACCTCCCTTGCTCAGGGCCAAGAGGTTTCCAAAGTGAGATCAAACAGGTGTAGCAGCAGTCGCTCCCCCTCTGCCTCCCTGCTACCTCCCATCATCCCATGCGGCACCTCGTGGGAGCAGCTGAACTGGAGTGGCTGTGCGCTCTAAGCAGACACGGTGGTGAAGACGCACTTAGCTCAGGCTTGGAGAAGTGTATGTGAGGTTCCCTTACTGCAGACCAACTTGCATCAGTTAGGGCTCTGCCTCCCCCGGTGCCAGGCCTGCCATTGCCTGATGACGTGGAGACGCAGCTCCACAGACTGTGCTGCTCTGCCCAGCCCCAGGAAGTGGGGCTGGCCTGGGAAGGCGAACCTCCTGGGGTCTTAGCTCACACTTCATATCAGTCGATAGAGGTATTAAAATATTACAAAAATACTAAAAATTGACCTGAGGCTACAAACAAGTTTTATGGATATTGTAAGTCAATCTTTGTTAACTATTTTCTACTCAGATTGTACAGAATGTCACGAAAATGTTTTCATCTACCCAGTCCAAGCCTACAGAAACAGGAAATATAGAGGAGGAATAATGAACGTGCTTCTTGCAGCTAATTATCACTAACATTTTTAGATATGTGTTAGATAGAAAAGAAAAAAAGGTAATAAAACAGGATATGAGACAAGGAAAAAAAGGTCATAAATATGTATTGCTACAATTTTGTAAATGGCTAAGTTCCTAAATCTCTGTGTTAAAATGCACAATTGTGTTTTTTTTTTTTTTGCACATTTCATAGGGATTTAAAATTTAGAATATCAACAATTAATAGAAAATACCCATTTAATATTATTTCTAAGGTGTTTGATATTCAGAAAGATAGTGATGTTAAACTCAAGTGCCTATGTTATAGGAAATATCATTAAGCTTCTCTTCTGGAGGGTTGACAACTTAAGTTGGCAATCCAAATAGAGAAAAAGAAGAGACGCTAGTATAGCAAATATTTTGGCTGTAACCTTTTGAGGTCAGTGAGGCCACACAACATAAAAGAACCTGTATTGTAATGGCCTATAACTCAGTGGAGTCCCAGATTTCCTGTTCAAGATTATGAGGCCACAGAGAAAAGTGATCGATGATGTATAGTGTGCCTAAGGAGAGCCCCCTAGAGAGAAAACATTCTCTCAGGCTTTTACAGAGAGCAAATTGGTCAAGCGATGGCCATGACTCATCCAGATGATGACATTGACAAAAGTTCTGTAAACCACAGTACATGGTTTCAGGGTGAATCCTGAGGGGACCTGACTGACCTTGTCAGATACAAAAGTTACACTTTTTGGTAACATAAGTCTTGCTTTATCTTGGTCTTAACCATCCAGCAAGAAAGTCTAAACATGAAGTATAAAAAGGAAGGCCATAGTAATACGTTGAGTTGTAAAAGGATCAAGTCGACAGCTTCTGATAATGCCAGATGAGCTGATAATTCACCACCAACAACCCTGTGGATTACTCACCAATGTGGACATTATGGACTAAAGCCACTAACGAAGGCCCCACCACTGCAATGGACTATTGGATAGCTGCTTGCTCTTTGCACAGTGAGAAGAAAGGGCTGTGCTAATGATGTCTAGACAAGAAATCATGTCTGCATCTTGTACTCTGAACAGCTATGACAAAGACAACAAAATGCAATGTATTAACTATGGTAAAAAATTAAAAAAAGAATTTATTAGATACCCATTTTCTGTCAGGTATTTTAACATTTGAAATCTATAGCAATTTCTTTTCTACAAGTAAATCCACTACATGTTTACACTCACATTTGATTTCTAAATGTGAGTTTTATGTTTCTGTCAAATGCTGTAATTGTTACAGAATTATATAAGCTTCAGACTCTTTGCCAATAAGATTTGTGCCTGAGTATATTCTAGAAAAGTACATGGCACAAAGATTTGAGTCAAGGGGAAAGCCAGACAGGTCAGCAGACTAAAGTGCCTGTTTAGGCAGATATAAGGACTGGGGTTCAATCCCTGACCTGCCATACTGGCCCCACCCCAGGAAGTGCTGAGATGGTGACTGAGACTGGGTGTGGTGTCACTTGCCTGTAATCCCAGTGCCTGGGTGACTGAAAATAGGAGAATCACTATGAGTCTGATCTGTGTAGTGAGACCTCGCAGACACTGTACTTAATACATTGAAAAACGGAGTCCAAAGTGAGTGTAAGTTCAGGAAAATTGTCTTAATTCATTATGAGCCCATTTTAGTCAGTTCAAGCAGCTGTAACAAAATGCCATAGACAATTTAACAGTTTTTCTTTCCATTTGGAAAGAAGGGAATCTAGGTTTTAAATGTTGGCAGACTTGCCGGTCACTGAGGACTCAAGTAGTCAAAGACGACCCTCACATGGTAGGCAGAGAGCTCTCCAGAGCCCTATTGGATGGCACTAATCCCACTAATGGGGGCCCCACCCACATGAACTAGTCACCTCCCAAATGTCTCGCCTTTTAATGTCATCACGTTGAAGTGGGGATGGCTAAGCATGCTTTGGATTTAGAATTAACACAGCCACAAGGGCTCTCATGTTTAAAGATTACTGGATCATGAAGGTATTACTGCTGATTGCGACAAGTGCAGTCCTCAGTTCAGCGGAGGTAGGAAACACAGGACTAGGTGAAGAGATGCTAATGCAATTGACAGCGTTGCTGGGAAGGACAGGCACGTGGTATTCCACCGGTGTGTGTTTGAGGGGGCGGGTCCCTGTCCCTATCTTGGTCCTTGCGCCTCTCCCAAACTCTTACCCTACTATGGTTTGTGTCTAGACGTCCTCCCAAAGTGTCAGCTAGTCACGGGGCAGGGTTCTAGCATTTGCGATGGATTCATGCTGGGACTGTGGGGGTGAGTGCTAGCTGCTGGGGTGAGCAGCCTGCCAACAACAGGAGAGAGGGAAAGAGGCAGGCCTGCGTGCTCTTCCTTGTTTTCGCTCTTGCTGCTTTGGCTACTTTCTGCCCTGCTGCCCTGCTGCCTTGCCTGGAGCCAGCCCAAGGTGGACAGAAGCCTCCGCAAACTACGAGCTGAATAAACCCCCTCTTTACCTTGGCTGTCAGGTAGTTTGTCTCAGCAATAGGAGAAAGGTAACCAAGACAGCCCCTTTCTCACGTGCTCTTGCACGTAGGTGCTTGAGACCAGAGTGTACAGATCACGGTCTTTCCTTCCGTCTACTTCTGTTTCTTGGTCTACTTTTTTTTTTTTTTCTCACCCGCAGCATCCTCTGTCCTCTCCCTCAGGCTGAGAGTGTGAAGGGCCACAAGTGACTTTAAACATTTTAAAGCACAGGTGCTGAGGCAACAGCAGGACAGTTTTGATCAAGTCACTATTGTTCTTGACTTCGCTGTGTGACCAGAGGGTTGTTACTCAGGGTTCTTCTTTTTTTTTTTTTTTTTATAATTTTATTTATTTATTTATTGTTTCAGAACCTTTGTTTGTTTATTCACTCATTTTTATGGCCGGCTCAGCCCACCCCGAGGGCAGGGCTGGCGCAGCATGTGGTGCCGGGGATTGAACCGCGGTCCCTGAGGCCGCCCAAGCTTTCCCAAACAGGCGCTTTAGGTCACTGAGCCATCCCACCAGGCCCCAGGGTTCTTCATTTATAAAGGAGCAATCACATTTCACTTCATGAGGCAAGATGTACCAGTCAAGGTCATGATGATAATTTTTTTTTTATTTCCTTTGAAGTAATTTAATAGACACTGTTGAATTAAATATTTTTGGGAAAATGAATATATATATATATATATATATATATATATATATATATATATATATATATAATATCACAAAAATTTGAAAGAAATTTCTCAGAACATGTGATATTAACTATCTTAAACTGTTAAAACAGAGATGGCTCATAGCCCTAATAACATTTTCAGGGGAGAGTTGTTTCCAATTGATGTCCGTGCCCAGAGGGCACCATGACTTCCATGGCAGCGCCCTGAGGTGGGCAGATGTTATCCACTCTGTGCTGGCTTTAGTTACTTGGGTCTTCCCTCATTTCCTCCACAGTGAACCTCCAGGGAGCAGCAGGTTGCTTCCTGTTTTTCTTCTTTGGATCATCCTTTATGTCATGAAGCATAAGCATTTATAGACTTAAGCTGACTGCCTGCTGCTCCGCATCCTTCTGCGTACTCAGTGCAGTGAGCTGTGGCATCCCGTTCCATTATAGCCACTACAGTGATGTGCTTGAGCTGCTATAATCAAACGCTCTGCTCAGAGTGGATTAAGACATAGACACTGTTGTTCTCACAGTTCTAGAAGCTAGATGTTGATGGTCAAGATGCCAGCGCTTTCATTTTCTGCAGTGGTCGCTCTGATGGCTGTAGTCCACCTTCTGAGTCCCTGCATGATCTTTCCTCAGGGTAGGTAGGTGAGAGAGAGAGAGAGAGAGAGACAGAGAGAGACAGAGACAGAGAGACAGAGACACAGAGAGACAGAGGCAGAAACAGAAACAAAGAGAGACACAGAGAGAGAGAGGCAGACAAAAAGACAAATACAGAGAGAAAGAGACAGACAAACAGAAAGAAAGGAAGAGAGAAAGAAAGAAAGAGAGAGAGAGAGAGAGAGAGAGAGAGACTGATACAGAGAGAAATCCTCCTGGTCCATTCCTCTAGGAACTCCACACTCTGACCCCATTTATCTTAATGCCCCTCAAGAATCCCCACCAGCCACGAAGCCACACTGATAGGCAAAGCCCCGTCCTGCGAACTTGGGGAGGAAAGCACACAACTGTCAGTCCATAACAGCCAAGGATGCAGAACCAGAGAGAAAGCTGAGCTTCCTCAAGAATTGAGACTTCGGCCTATTTCTCTGCTTTTACTGCTCCAGGCACTGGCTGTCATGTGCTGTGTTTCAAATTTCTTCATATTTATTCAGGTTAAAAAGCCACTCAGCAGCAGAGCAGACATGGACTTCATAATTTATATAGGCTGGGCTTCCTCCGAGCGTTCTCCCATTTCTTTTTCTATATTGTCATTTTCTTAAAGCACCCTCAGCTCCCCTTCCTGTCTGTGACAATGCACACACATTTCCCAGGTGCTGCCATCCATGGTCAGTCCAGTGCTTCTCAAGAGAGTGAACTGATGGAGTTTTCCAGGTAAAACTCCACATTCAGATGCAAAGGGGTGAAGCTGGACCCACAGCTCACATACATAAAGGAACCGACACATAGCCTCATTTCTCCACTATAACAGCTAAACCATGAAATTCTACAAAGAAAGCATAGGTCCAAATCTTCATCTTCCATCATGCCATGAGCTTTTAGGCATGGCACTTAAAGTACAAGCATCCAAGGAAGAAGTACATAAAGATTTTATCAAGGTTGAGAAGTTTTGTTTTTCAAAGAAAATATTAACTCAGGTGATCAAATATTATCTGCCTAATAGAAGTATTTACAAGCTGTGTACCCTGCAGTGTTCTAGTTATTGAGAATATATAAAGTCTTACCATTCATTGATTAAGACGAATGTTAAGATAGATAAGCGATTGAGCTCGAAATCACTAAATTCTACAGAACGAAAGGAAAGCTTGGGGCCAGGGAGATAGCCCCGCGGCACAAGTGCCTGCCTGGCAAGTCCAAGGTCATGAGATTAAACCCTGGTCCCACTCGCCATCAAAACAGGAAAGTAAGGCCCTGAAAAGCTAGTACACATAGACTGCTTTTAGAGAAATGTAAGTCTGAATGACAATGATACAACTTATATCCAACAACAGCCATTGGTGAGGATGGGGGAAAATTAAAGCCCTGTAGGTGGTTGGCAGCCTTGCAAAATGGTGCACTTGCTTTAGAAGATCTTTGAACATTTCTAAAATCAGACTCCATGCAGCTTACCAACACTATTCCTAGGTACACACCAAAAGTGAAGACAAATACATTTCTACATAAAAATTACACACAAACATTCACCATTATAATTGTAATAATCAAAAGGTAGATGTAGAGATAAGAAATGAGCATCTCAAGAGGTGAAGAGCAATAAACAAAGCCCAGGAACAGCTGTAGTCTGTTACTTGGGAATTCCAGAAAGCTGGGATTCAAAGAGGAAGATAACAGCTTACCCTGAAGGCTCTGTTTCTTGTCTCCTCCCCTGCTTGGAATCTTTTTAATTGACATCTGTGTGTACCTAGCATTAGGCAAATGGTGGAGGTCAGAGATTACAGCCTTTCTTTACTAAAATGATTATGCACGTGAACACATTCCTTGGCCCTCAATAAAACTGAGATGCTTCTAGAGCTCTGGGCTCACTTCGAGAGAGATAAGTCTCCCTGAGACCTCTGAGCTACATTCATCTATTGGGCCTTCTTGTTATTTCTTTCAGTTTCCATTCATAATATACAATAAGAAGAGCTATTGAAATGTCAGTGAACTGAGGAGTAGTAAAAAACGTGGCATGTCATTATAATGGGATATCATATCATTAAAAATAGAATTAAGTAATGGTTCAGAGTGGACATGAATAAATCTTCAAACCATTCCAAGCGAAACAATACGGTAAAAGTGTGGATACAGAGTGCTAGCTGTCAGTGGCTGACAAGAAAGGAGAAGGCCTGTGAAGGGATATGGACTTCCTTTTCTTTTGATCAAACTGTTCTGGAACTGGTAGGAATGGTCACATGATCTTGTGGATATATCGATAAAAATAAAGTTGTACATAAAAGATGATGAACTTCAAAATTAACTTAAGAAGGTATCCTGGCTGATATCAAGAGACAGGTATCAGCTGGTATCTCAAGATTTTCATGGGCAGCAGCACATTATGTCTTTGTTGGTACTGCAGAGAGGGTTCTGGCTTCATGGGGTGTACCCCCACGCTTCTTGCGATGAGAAAGATAGCGTAGTGTTCCACAGTCTCATCAAAGATCTCTCGTATTCTAGGGTGATGTGGCCAACAGAGCTTGTCCATAAGTGTGTTGGTAAGAATCAGTGTTATCAATGAAGGAGTACCAATAGTGTCCCCATTTCCCAGTGGCCGTGTCTTCACATCGTGGATGTTTGCAACATCATGGGGACAGTGTTTTAATTACTTCCTCCTTGCTGGAACACAATACATTGTACACACGAGTGGGAGGAAAGGTTATTTTAGAGGTTTCCATTCAGAGTTGAGTGGCTCCAAGGGCAACATAGCAGAAGAGGAAAAGGTCAATGGCAGAGCAGGCAAAAAAAGCCATGAGCAGGGATCATTCCTTTCTAGGTTGATTACATTCCAGCCACAAGCCTATTGGGTGTCACTACTCAGACCCGAGGTGGATCTTCCTTCTGCAGTATGTCCACCTAGAGCCAATCAGTGGACTAGTCCAATTATCATGTGACCTCAATCTAATATCACTCCCCCTGTACACCGCCTCCTCAACATCCTCAGCTGTGTGAAGGCAGTTTTGAGGGGATACCTCATACCACAACTAAGCATGCATAAAAGCTCCTAAAAATGGGCTGCTTTGGTCCTGGTAGCTATCAAATTAATAGAAAACAAACAAGAAGGACTTTTTATGCCTGCTTTCACCAAATTATCAATTTTACAACAGGCTGTCAAACCGTTTAAATTAAGTTAAATTAAATTATATGTGCTGTTGTAGACTTGTTTCTTTATATATCTCCATGCCCCCCAATCTCAGGGTGCCTCCTTCCAGTGTCAGCCCATGAATGGCCCCATCTGGCATGGCTGGCCTGTACTTACCTGATTTGGGGGACTATTCTATGATAAGCAGAGAGAAAGAGGTCATGTTTGCTAACAGAGAATTTTATGAGGCAGTCAGCGCTATGTGGTGCAGTGCTCCCTTGGGGTGTGTATTTCCTTTGGGCCTTGACTCTTGTGCCCTATACAACGATTGCCATCATTACAAAGAACAGACCATCCATTCCTGTAGCTTTTGCTGTAAACCCCATGCCCTTCACTAGGTAGAAGCTAATTCCACGCAGGCAGGTAATCAACTCAAGGGTTTCTGTATTCAACAGGTTCAGCGGGTTGTAGTTACACATGGAATATTTTCTTCCATTGAAAATTTCTATTTATAATCTTTTGCTACATGCTTCTATCTTATCAATTTGAATTGTTTCAATATTAAGACCAACAGAGAGGAAAGGATAATACTCAGGCCCCTCACTGACACCCCTTAGTCTCTCTCCTATGTCAGGGAAGCTCCTGGGCTTGACAGGCTGCTGCCTTTATTTGTCAAACCTGCAGCCGCCCCAATGTCACAGAAAACAATGCTGCAGCGTCGCTTTTCCTTTCCTCACCTGAGCAGGAGGCTTTCAAGCAACGCAAAACCAAAGCCAGCAGCAAGAATTCAGCGGAGGTGTGATGCACTTTCCCATAAAGCAATGATCCTTTTGTCTTCAGACACAAAGCCTATTTTGCACATCTACACATTTGCATGGGCTAACTGCTTCCCTTGCTCATATACAATGCCAAGAAGTTAGAAGTCTCAAGCTTGGTGAGTGATCTTTCTTTCCAGAGAGTATCTCCAACCTTCTTATCTGTTCAATGTAGCCACATATTTCTTCCTGGCCTCTCACCAATCTTGTCCCTAACGTATGGTGCATCTGTTCCAGTAACACCTCCAGTGATTCTATGGTCACTGCAAATGATTTGCAAAATCAGTTCACTTATTACTTCTGAGTCTAAGGAAGGAAATAGGCCAGCACTTCTACCTTTCAGAGAAGAACACTGATGCAGTCAAGCCCTGAGTGGCAGTAATGACGTTGCTCTCTATCACTTCTGGGCAACCAGGTATGCAGGAAGCATCAAAGGTATAGTTTTCAAATTAATTTCCACATATATACATCCTTGGTGATACAGCCATGTGTAAATGATGAGAAGCTTGCGGTTCAGGGGTGCAGGCAATGGAGGGAAGCGACTAAGTCACTTATTATTTCCTGGATCCCCAATCTTGGTTAAACCCATCTGGGTTACAGGCCAAGCCTGGTCCTGTTTCCCTTCTCTCATGTTCACCTGAAAATTGAGGCCTGGGTTGACAAGTCAGAATCTTCATTGTGTTTTGCGCTATGAGACTTACAGGTAGACCATAGCAAAAACATGGCAAATAATTCAGATTTTTCAAAATTGTTGAGATTTGTGATTTAGTGAGCTCCCAAAGAATTCTGGTTTCATCTGGCTCAAGTATAAGCAATAATATGACTTGGAGGGAAAGGAAAATGGCGGTGTGTAGATTGTCAGGCCTGCTATGAACAAGACTATTTGGTTGAAACTGACAAGGCCTAGTCGAAATGGGCTGGTTCTCCGTATGGTGACCTCTGCTGAAATGGTCTCCATCTCCTTGAGGTCTGCCAGGTGGGGTGTGTGCTGATGAACTATGTTGTTGGATGACAACCGCCAGCACTGTGGAAGAGCAGCATCCAGAAGGGTGAGTCCTTTGTCCTGACAGAAGGCAAACTGAGCTGGGGACACATGATGCATTCTGGTGTCCAGAAAAGGCAGCAGCCAGGAGCAGAGCCCTCCTTGCTTTGGGGCCAGTCAGAGCTGAGCTACGAGGGGCTATGTAGGGAAGCGACTTGTGTAGAAGAGCACCAATTTTCTTTCTTTCTTTCTTTCTTTTTTTTTTTTTTTTTAGCTTGCTAGCATAATTGGGACCATGGGTGATCTTCAGCCTAAGAGACTTGATGAACTTTCGTCAGTTTGTAACACTTCCCAGGTCAGTGTGGCAGTGAGTCAAGATGGCGTGGGGATCCTAAGCCAACCCCGTGCTGTTCCTAGACTGACTTCTGTCTTCTTTCCCCTGGTTAACCTCAACTTCCTCCTTTCTTTTTCTGCATACACCAAATCTTCCTCAACCAGAGCCTGGTAGGACATAGTACTGTCTGTGCCAACACTACCCACGATTCAACCCAGTAAAGTGTTCGTCTCCCTGTTCCTCCCTGAGGGCTCTTCCATTCTTGGGCGGCCCTCCTGCACCCAGAAATCAAGGCTTCCTCTCTCCTGCTTCTCATTTACACCCAAGGAAGGAGCTGTATATCCATAGACATAGTTGCCATCATTTCTAGCTAGAAGCTTCCAGAAGCCATGTTTTGTGAAACAATGGGGTTTTCTTGGCTCATAAAGTTCTTTCAAAGTGAAGTGATGGTGACCAAGCTCTTGTATTTCACAGAGGAGGGACGGACACCTTGCTCACTTAGAGCGGTGCTGACCTAGTGCCCATGCAGCCTGGCAATTCCCCACTGAGTGTGCTTTCTTCTCTGGTCTCTATCTGTGGATTTCCCTTCATGGAAAGGACCAAGTGAACTTCAGTCCCCATACGAAGATGTCCTGGCATATTTTTCTGTCTTGTGCCGCCTTGAGCATCACCCCATGCCACACCACTCTGCCTTGGAGCCAGCTGACTACAGGGTGAAGCCTCACAAGCTGTGAGCTAAGTGAACCGCTCTTTCTGGCAATTTGTGTGCCTGGTAGTTTGTCTCGCAACAAGATAGAAGCCACTAAGGCAGCACAGCATTTGAATCACCCTGTCAGGAACTTGCCAGGTAACTAACAAGCTGCTGTTGTCAAGAAAGCGTGAGGCGTGGCCACTAGGTCACAGAGGAACTCTGAAGACCCACAGAACCCTTCACAAAGCCTCCGACTTCTAGAAGGAAGGAAGTGACTCAGCAGAGCTCTGAGGTGGAAGCGAAGGAAGAAGGGAGGGGGAAGAAAACTAGGATGCAACCGTCTTCATTTTGCTTCACCTCCATGGGGGGACGGCAGGTGAAACCCAGGAGTGTGGTGGAACAGTGGTCTTTCAGAGAAAGCCGTCACCAGGGTCTGATGAGGTCACATCCAACTAAAGAACTTAAAAGTCAAAATCGGGCTTTTACACTTTTCGAATATTGACAGTATTTCTTCCTATTGGAGACGAACTCACAGGGCCTATGATTTGCATGACGAATAGTTTCTCTCCCTGCTTATGCGCTGATTGTGAAGATTTGCATATCAGGCGCGGCTCGGCTTGCCAAGGGTGATCTTGAATTGAGCCCTGAATTTCCCACCTCAAGGTGCAGGGCTGGGACTAGAACATGACAGTCCCCCAGGGAAGTCGCCAGACAGATCGCTGAAGCACTCTTTCTGACACTGCTTTCAAAATCATTGGCACTTAAACAAGAGCAGCTTCAGGAAAACAATCCCATTTCAAATATTGTTTAAGGAAAGCTTCTTCTAATATTGAATGTTTACGGCTATGCAGTCAGTACCTTCAACGATTACTGTTACTCTTTACAGACTGGGCCTGAAGAGACACTTTAAGCAGAAAATGACGCTATATATGTCACGTAGGTATGAAAAAAGACTTGAAATCACACCTCAACTATTTTTACGAGTAAAGGAAAATTCTAAGGCTTCATGACAAGAACATTGTGTGCTATCGTCTAAATTGTACAGGAGTATTATTACGATCACAAAGACTGAGAAAAAATTGCAGAAAAAATGGATAGAGCCTTTGTGTTCCATTTATTTTCTAACCTAACACCCAAATACAGATTTTTCATGGGGTGCCATCAAATTTTATATTTCATTGCTTGAGTATAACATAACTTTTCTGACAAGCTTTACTTTTGCTTTTGAGTATCAACTGTGGGTTTTAAAGTTTTTACAAAAATAATGAAAACAATAGGGAAGATTTATAGTTTTATTTTATTGTGCCACTGTTTAGCCTCAAAATTTAATGAGAATTTTTAGCTATTTTCTTTTTAAGGGAGATCATGAGAAGCGAAATATGATTGTCACTTCCTGGTGATTTCTTTAAGGTCAAGCATCTTCTAGCTTTATTCAGAGTGACGGATTATCAGCAGTCCATCTCAAAAAAAAATTTATTTTCCACAGAAAAGAATGACGTACGGTGTGCTGGCAACAGCATGACTTCAACACTGCCCAGGCTGCGGCCTGCCTGCCTCCCACAGTAAACTCAGACCTTGACGGCCTTTCTTTCACGGTCCTTGTTGTCCATGGAAACATGTGTGAAAACACTTCGTTACACGATCATGAATGTGGGAACCCTGAGGACCCCACTCCAGGAGCCTGGGGACCTAAAGCCAAGAGCCAAGCGTGCTTTGTGATTTACCCAGAAGCCCTCCTAACCTTACTCTGAGCAAACCTGGTCCTCCTGGAAGCCTTAGTGCTAGCTCCAGAGGCGCAGCCACTTAGAGCGCAGCGCTTCCACAGGATGCCCCTGGCACACCTGACCGGCCAACGGGCTTAGAGGCCTGCCCAAGAAACATGCTACCATTGTTTTCCTAAGTGGAAGGATTTATTTCAATGCTCACATACAATTAAATGAGAGAAACTATTTACATAAAACATAAGTACAAAAAATACAATACGATTTATACTGTACATAATCGGAGTTCTCTTTTTGTGCCCCTCCCCCAATCTCTGTAGTTCAGGCTGATGAGGGCGAGAAAGGCTACAAAAGCGGGATTGCTGCACTCAGGGCAGTCCTCAGGACCGCTCTTCAGAAATATGTTGTTTACAAAAAGGTGGATTGGGTCGAGATGCTGAAGTCCGCCATCACCAAGGGCAGTGAGGGGGCACAGCGTTCTGCTGCTGTATATTCGGTCGGCTTGTCCTACAAATGTGTTTGAGTTCCTCAGAGGTGAGGCTGGAGGAGTCAGTTTCCAGACTGGCCGCGCCACGCCCCGCTCCCCAACCTTGTGCTCTTTTCTAATCTTCCTTAACTGATCCCATATAAGACAGAAGGAGCTCCCTGCCTGAAAGGGATTTCCAAAAACAATGTGTCTGGTGGGTGTCCTGACCCAGCAATGCAAGACCCAAAGCTACACAGCGCCAGTGAGAACTGAAGCCCAGCAAGTTGACTGGCAGCAAACAGAAAGCAATGGCCATAAGAAATGGCCGTGGCCTGAGTCTGACAACAAGAGCTCAAAAGAAAGCTTGGGAATGAAATGTAAGGGTGAAAAAGGCGTGCAAGATGTCCAAGGATTCCTCGAAAAACACTGCAACACATGGCCATTTCAACCGAAAAGCCAATATTCCATTTTCTCAAAGGTTGGAAGATTATGAAATAATTTCATTCTTGAAAAAGCCTTGTGATTGCACATAATGATCAATGAAATTAAAATTAATTTTAAGATTAGTAACTGTTTGCATGTTTACCAAGGGCAGAGGCTGGCTTTGAAAAATTATCAGTGGTGGGAAAAGCATATAATCCCCAATAAGTTTATCTTGTATTACAAAACAGGCAATCGCAAATGAACATAAAATGAGGTATAGCATGTTTAGAGTTAAATCAAGTGAGTAGCACAGTTGTGTTATGCTGTTTTGAAGAATGTCACCCTGGACCAAGCTTGTGCATTTCTAGGCAGACAGAGCTGAGGCGGCCATTCTGGATGATGGGGCAGAAGGTTCCTACTGTGCTTGCTTTCAAAGGGCAGGAGTTCAAGTCTGGGTTCATCACATAGTCATGGTATTGGGGAAATCTATTCGCTTGAGCAGAGAGAATACTGTTCAGTTTTGAAAGTCCAAAGGGACAGTAACATCTTTTGTTAGTTTGTGCAAGAGTTTTGACGCTAAATTATAAAATACAACGAACCGGGCAGCGTTCTAGGTGGCTCTCACCCCACATGCCCCATACTGGTCCCACCTCCAGCAGCCTGCTTCTGCCTTCCCGTTGCCTATGGACTTAGATGAAGAGCGACCAAAAGACGCAGCCCTAACACCCACAGGCCCCATCCCGCGGCCATGCCTAGGACAGGACAGACAGGAAGGTGCATTGGGAAGGTGCAGAAATCAGATCAATGTCAGTCTGCGGAAGCTTGACACGAGGTTCGCCTTAATTCCCAATGCCCCACCGCCTAGTGGGAGCCAGGCCACTTCGGAAGCTGCAGGGCTTCATGGCCATTTTCTATTCCTGAGTTCAAAGAGGCATGGAGGGAGGGCTATGTTCCCAGGGCATCCCGTCAACTCTCTGCTTCTACGTGGAACCAGTGATACCCAGGGGAATGGTGAAATCTAGTCTTAAACAAGGCACTAGCAACTTTGTACAAGAAAGCGAGCTATCCACACTCACAGAGAGCGCAGCTAACGACGCTCTTCCTACCATCACTAGACAAGAGCCATGCTCCGTTTTCAGAATCCAGTCTCGGCTCTCCACTTGGATTTGTCTAACGTTTGACACATTTGGCATTGAATTGTCAAAAGACTGAGAAAGAAGAGGTCACGTTTGAGCTACTGGCGTCATATTTCTGACTACATACTAAGAGGTGGAACAAATTCTTTTGCCTGACTTTACATTTAATAAATGCCATGGGCTCCATTTCTAGCTCTGCGTTTCTTTACTTTTTTTTTTTTTTTTTTTTAATATTCATTTGGTACAGGGTCTCACTACACAGCTCGATGACATAATGAGCCTCCTGTCTCAGTCTCCCCAAAGCTTTCAGTGTCCAGCACAGTATGCAGGGCCAGCATAGAATGTGGTACTTGTGTGGCATATGGTACTGGGGATCGAACCCAGGTCCTTGCGCTTACCAGGCAGGGGCTTAGACCAGCAAGCCATCTCCCCAGGCCTCTATCTCTGTATTCTTCTAGACCTGCGGTAGTCCTTAGCTAGCTTACTAGTATAGGCTTCACTGTATCCACCAGTAAAGCCCTGCTGCTTGGACAGGGGTTGACACTGGCTCTGAACATGAGCAATAACTGAGAGTGTTTTCTATGGCAGAACCAAAATGCTTTCCATGAAGTGTGCCCTTTAAAAAGAGTGCCAAGCTCTGAAAATAGTTTTGTTGAAGCTCTAAGGATACTGCATTGGGAGCTATCTTTTAAAAGAGAAAAGGTTTGCAGTTCTGATACCTCAGCAATGGCTACTAAGTTGGTGATGATGTAGCATGTGAAAACTGAATAAAAACTTGAATTCCTCAGCTAAAAAATGACAATAATGAGTCTTTATGTAAGTCCTTAAAGAGTCACCTCATTGCCGCCATTGGTCCAGTAACCCATCGATCTTCCAATCTTCCAAAGAGAAGAGAGGCAAGTATAAAAGCCACTTTGTTCTTTTATTTTGTCAGGTTATGCAGTCAGACAATCTGAACCGGAATGCCTTGGCTCAGTATTGGTAATGCTGGGAAGTATTTTCAAATATAATCTAAATAATAACCACAGTGGGAGAGAACGAAAGGAATGCATCCTTTGTTTCCTGTGCTTTTCATATTTTTATCTTGCACCACAATGTGCTGGTCCCCAGCATTATCTTCCCTGCCTGTCTTCATGGAAAACATGAAGATGATTTGGCCTCTTTTTGGTCTTACGCTCATTTCGCCAAGAAGCCGTGGGCCCGGGATGGCTTCTAGCATTTGACGGTAGATAACCATAGACAATCTATCACACAGGAACGTAATCAAATCTTAACATTGTCATGGCAACACAAACCTCCAAGTGCTGTAGAAGAGTGTCAGCGTGTAGGGATGGCACGACACAGCCAGTGCCATCCGTGAATTCCAACATGTTCAGGAGCTGATTTATGGTTTCTGTCTCGACAACTCCATGAAGATTCATTACTGGAGCCATGAGACAGACTCAGCCCTGACACTCGAAGAACTGGAGCTGATGCAGCTCCTTTTATTGATCATAGTGACCTGAGTGCTTTGCCTAGGGGCTCCAGTGTGATGCTATTTTTGAGGGAAAATGCCCATTTAGGTGAAGATAGCTCAGAATATCGCTAAAAACGAGGAAGCCCCACTGAAATGTAAAGGGTGCTTTGAAATAAAGGGAAGTTGACTGGGACAGGAAAAAGCTGACACAGCAAGTGGTCAGTGTTGGGAAACATTTACTCTACAAGGAATCAAGACAAAGAAGCCTAAGGGCAGCTGTAAAGCCTAATGCACGAAAGCTGTGTTTAGGAAAAATACTTAGGTGAGTGCATACCTGATGGATTTTAGGGTAAAATTTAGGGACATTTGGCATTACTGTAATGTGTCTCAGGTGGCCTGCTGGAGACGTGGCATCTCCTCTGCTGAGGGTTTGCCATCCCTTGAAAGGCAAGCCCTGTGAATTCCAGAGCAGGTGGACGTGGCCACTGAAGTAGGTTTGTCTTCCGTGGTTTGCTTCCCTTTGCTGTGACCTGCCTCTCATTTTCTTTGCCATCTACTTATCTGATTATTTGCCACACTGGCTTCTTTTCTTACCAGCATCCCCTTGAGTCACAGGCAGCCGATCCCAGCTTCACCCCAGCCTGTGTCGGCTGACCATTCCCAGGGACAGAGGTGTCCCTATGTCAGGGACAGCCTGACTATCCGTTCGCTATCCCTAATTCTTCAGTTCCGGTGGAATCTCCACCTATCTCCACCCAACTCTTCCCTCATATCAGAGCCGATCTCAGTCCCACTGGACTGGATCTGGTTCCTGCTTCTGCACCAGCCTGAAGTTCTGGTGCCTCCTTCAAGCTTTAGAAGGAGGAGGCAGGGAAATGCATGCTGGAGAAGTCCTGAAGGCAATGCCCTGGCATTTTCTGGTGACAGTGGCTCTGGTAACTGAGCCTCCTCACCTGGCACTAAAGTTTCTTAGAACTCACTGAGTTGATGTGACTGACAGCTGAGACAGCCACTGTTTCCCCAAGTCCCCAGGTATTTAGTGAGGAAGCACTGTACCCTGTGCAGGGATTCCAGTGTCCCTTCCAGAGTGTCAGTGTTGATAGGATTGATGGTGATGAGTCTGCTCCAGAGAAAGGACCCTGAGCAGAGTTGGGCCTTGTGTCATAAGAATTTCGATGTGACTACAATTTCCTAATGAAAATCAGCCAAATTTCAACTGTACCTGGAGACAGCCCTAGAAATTAAATGGCCATAGATGCTGTATGACAACAGGTTGAAATGTGGGTGGCTCAAAGGATGAGTCTCTATGTGTGCAGCTTACACACACATGGAAAAAAGGGAAATAAAGGAAGGAAGAATGGGAGCAAGGAGAGACCAATGCAAGGGTCTGTCAAGCACTTAAATTTTCACATAGTCTTCAGCTGGAATCTCAGACCCGGCATCCCAGCCAAGAGCCGAGCTGGTCCAGGGAGGACATGGCCCTGCAGGCAGTGGACGCCACAGTACCTCACAGCCAAGGCTCAGGGCTTAGCACAGCACTGGAGGAAAAGCGCACAGGGCTTGCGAGCAACAGCAGCACAAGGACAGCCACAGCAAAGCAGGCGTGGCGGTTCCGCGGGTGGTCGGGTCCCCTGGATCATAGCGCATGTTCACAAGGGAGTGCTCTGCAGCCAAATGAGAAGCCAGGAGGCACTTTCCCTAGAACAGAGCAGCAGGGAGCAATGCGGGAGGGGATTTTTTTTTTTTTTTTTTTCAGTGCTAATCTTGAGGGCTCATGTTATCCAAAGCCTGAGACTTTGGGGTAGAGAGAGGGTGTCTTTCCTTATCACTGCATATGGCTGCTTGAAGACCAGCCTGGAGGCCACTTAGAAAGTATTTCACATCGAGTCCGGTGACAAGTTCATCAAATACTAAATTCATCCTTCTTAAGGGAGATAAAATGACCTCTTAAACTTACAAAATACTTAGGAGAGGGCAACTGAAAGAAAAAGGCTAGGATGTGCTACGCAGTGAGGCTTTCTTTTAGCTAAGGAGATGAGTCAAAGTGTCCCGTGAAAATCCAACCTGGAGTCAATCAGGAAAGCTCTGTGTAGGGGACACTGCGGAAGCGTGTACAGCAGAGGACACTGGCACCACGTACGCCAGGTGTGTGCAAGGCCACGAGGTCTCCGGGGGGAAAGCCTCGCACTTCCCCTGACGGCCTAACGGGTCTCCAGCGTCCGAGCAGCAGAACCACAGGACTGCGGGCTGAAGTGAACAGAGAGCCTCTGCTGGCTACATAAATATTTCAGAATATTGAGAACTCATGAATATCCATTATTTATTAATCATAAGATCTTCCCAGTTCTTTCTGAGACTGTGTGCTCCTCACCACCCACATGATACCTTTTCCTCAAAGCTGAAGGTTACTCTATCAATAAATATAGGGAGTAATGCCTGCTCAGGCCTTTGCTATAATGCCCAAAAGCACTGGATGACCTGTTTCCCTTTTGTTCTGACTTTTGCTAATTATTTGACCAATTGCCATAAGCTCTATGGATCCACTGTCTGCAAGTAGTTTATCTTTTCTTTCTGGAGACTTCTCCGAACGATCTTATAACAGCCTAAAATGCTACTCAGCCATGGAGGCCGAGACGCCAGGAGTGGTCCAAGCCCTCCCTCCTGTCCTTCCTTTTGCCCCGACAGCCTCTTCCCTCCAGGTGCCCTTTGAGCCTTCCCTTGCCTCAGTGCAGGGGGCGGCAGTGACAGGGAGACAGGGCTGAGATAAAGAAAAGGAAGCCAAACATCTGCTCCCTCTGGCCTGGGAGCTGCAAGTGACAGCCTGGTGTGGGGTGTCACCTCTGTGTGTACCAGGGCAGATCAAGTAAGCCAGCTTTACACATCACTGATATTCTTGCTTGGGCCAAATGCTGTGTGTTAGTTATATCAGGGAGTTGGAAAATGAAAAGATGCTTGTTCCCAAGCATCAGCTCTTCAAATACTCAGAATCACAGGGAGACAGTTTTTGAAAGTTATTTGCGGTTCTAGATCTGAACTCTCAACACTTCCCCTAACTGGCAATATCCGTGTGCAGGGAGAGGAGATGTGGAGTTGATCCCCTACTGAAGAGGGGTTATTCCATGGGTTGCTCTGCGGGACACACCTGGTGGGCCTCCGGCAGACACGAAATGCGGAAGTCACTGCAAGGCTGATTTTGCAGCACGCTGCAGAGCACCTTCCTGTGTCCCATATGTTCTTTCCACAGCGGAGTAATCACGGCCTCCAGATCCAGGTGGGCCTCTTAGCTGCCCCTCACCTGAGCAGGCGCAGGCTAGGTGGGATCCCTGGACTCCTGGGCTTTCCCAGACAAGACGCTGTCCAAGTCCAAATGTAACTGCCTTGAGAACCTATGGTATCTTCCAGGTTATGAAAGTTGGAGGTCTGCAGCAAACACTTCTTAAGCCAAATTCATTTTGTTCATTTTGTCAGACAATATGGACTTTGTGGATGGAGGGGCTCTCAGATAAGGTGCTGGTTTTCTTGAATAACAACATCATGAAGACCTGTGAAGACCTCAGCATGAAGAAGACATTTGTATTTCTCAGGTACTTTCCGGGATGAGTTGCACAGATATAAAATTAAGTTCATGAAACAACAGGATTAATATGACTTAAAAAAACTTCACACCATGGTGCATGTAACAGCAATCAACGTTCGTGGCAGACCAGATTTTCACTGTGTCCTATTTAGTTTTTGGTGGCATTTAGGGATGGGTGCTTGGGGCAGCAACGGGACACTCTTGGCTTGAAATGCACTTGAGAAAGACTCAAACTTCCTCTGAGAAGCCTCGGAAACACGGAAGTCTGGAGCACAAGCTTTGAGGAACTGAGGATTTACAAGAAGCCAAAAATAGAAGTTATTAGTACTCGTCGTAATTATTGAGATCTGTAAAGTAGGCATTAGAATAGGTCTTCCCAGTAAGGTGAGGGTTGAAGTATTTGTTTCTTTCCTCTAGGATCAGGTTGTTTTTGTTAAATGCCTGTAAAATATACATATTGAAAAGATGTCACAATACTCAGTAAATTATACTGTAGAATGAATAACCAGGAGCCCAGGATGTTGCATTTGAAATGGATATCGTGGTTTGATTATTGCACAAAGCATTTTCTTACATGGTGCCTTCCCCAGATTATTAGTCTCATGGAAGGCTTGCCTGATCAGCACAGTGAGGAAGACCATCTTGGGTATATTTAGTTCCATTTTTGGACTTTAATGAAGTTACCGAGAGAAACAGGACATCAGAAAAGCTAAACTGGACCTTCTACAAAAACTTGTCTGATTTTCAGCTGCAAGACTAAAAATCACCACATATGTCAAGAATAGATGTGAGTAGCTCTCAGGCTTCACTGGACAGGTACATTTCTCAGTGATTTGGACAATCTTATTTACATAACTGCATCAGATTCAAATGTCTTGATTCCTTTTCACTCTGTACTTAATACACTGAGTGCCATCTCTGACACAAGGCTGTTTGAGGGCCATGACAGTTACCTGCGACTCCAAAAGAAATCAAGTATGCTAAGTAGAGAGTGCTGAGAGACAACATAAAGATGAAGCCAAGTATGGAGGGTTCTTCAGGACTAGCCTGGGAAAGGTACAGGCGAAAGTTCTAGAAGGACTCATTAAAGACCAGGCAGCCATGCTGTACTCCGCGTCCTTGGCCTTCATGGTGGCCCCATTTCTGGCCATCTGAAAAGCGGATACCAAATCAGACCAAGTGAATCACACAGACCATTCTGTGTAAGTGATCTTGCTCAGAGGAGGCCCCTGGCATTGGTCTGGAAGCCCCAGTTCCTCTGTGCATTCCACAAGATCTTAGGGCCTGCCCTCAACCCCTGGCCCCCATTCCCTAGGCTCATCGCCTGACTGAAGCAGTCCTGATGGGGCCTGGATCTTGGATGAGAGGCTATGGGACAAGGTACACTGCCGAGGTAAGGGAGAAAGGTGGTCAGGAAGCCATCAGGGGTCAGGTGAGGACACTAAGCTTCCCAGGAACCCCTGAAGCTATAAGAGCCAAAGACGCGGCACATGCTCACATACCAAGCCATGGCAGCAGAGGGAGGCCTCCAAAATGCTTCACAAGTAGACTATGACCCTGCAGCCAGACTGAGCTCAGGGAATGCCTTCCACCTGTATGGGCCACAAGGTGGGGTGCAGGCAACGCGCAGGAACTCCTGACACCTTGCCAGCTACACACCTGATCTGATGGGAGTATGCAATGCAGAATCCACTGAGGTTCAAAAAAGGCCAGCGCTATCCTCGCATGAGATCTGGATACCTGAGTCTCACAGAATGGCCCGCGTCACTCAGTCATGGACACGTGCTCTGAAAGACGCTCTTTTCCCTGCATGAACTCTCTTCAGATGCGCAGAGCACAGCAGGGGCTGAGCTATACAGAAGCCAGAGACCCTCTAGCCTCCAGCATTTTAGTTGCTGCAGACCTCCGGCCTCTCCATAACTATGTTCCCAGGAGAAGATCCTGTCTTTGCACAAGCAAAGCAAAGCTCACAGGGCAGTTCACCATCAAGGACCCCTCTGCTGGCGTCACCTACTACATGGTGATGCCAGTGACCTTTATGGACACTCCAGGGTCCACCGAGCTTTGCACATCTGGCTGCAGCTGTCACTGCCGAGTGCCTACCTTGATGGCCTCCACTGAGTCGTACTTGTCCAGTTTGTTGATGTGGTTGGTGATGCTGGTGTTGAGAGGGGCGGGCGACACAGGGTGGATGACAGTGGCATCGTGGGATTGCTGCTGGTAGCGCTGGCAGTAGGTGTAGACAAGCAGGGTGAGGAGGCAGCCGAGGATGGAGCTGCTCAGGCCCACGGCGATCATGTGGAACATGTTGAACTCTGAAGGACACAGGCAACGAGAGGCTATGCTGGAGGAGACGGCGCTAGCGAACTGCTCCAGGAGCTCCGAAGAACAGAGCCAGGGAGGAGCAGGCCCGTGCTAACGTGACAAAAGTCACACTCGTTTCCCTTAACAAGTCACAGGTAATAGCTTCTCCAGAGGGAACATAGTATATGTTTACTTCATGCTTACCTGGCTTATAGATTAGAGGTATCTTAAAACTTAGTATGCTAGGGGCCGGTGAGATAGCTCAGTGGACCAATGCACCTGCTTGGGCAAGCTCAGGCAAGCGCAGGGACCGAGATTTGATCCCCAGCACCGCATGCCATGCTGGGCTCGCACCCAAGGTGGGCTGAGCCAGCCAGAGTCTGGGCATAGAGCTGCCCACCTGTAATCCCAGCTCTGGGAATACTGAAAGCAGGAGGATCACTATGAGTCTAAGCTGCACAGTGAGACCCTGCAACAACCAAATACATTAACAACAGCAACAACAACAACAAAAATTAGTATACTAGAAGCAGTGTCTGTGTTTTCCTTTCCCTCAAAGCTTGCACAATGCTGTTCTTCTGTTCCATATTCACGGTCATCTCTGGCCTATGGGCTTTTTGGGGAGCTGTGTAGACCTCTTCCTGCAAGGGCACCCAACATGGCACGTCCATAGCCCACAGGGGTGCGCTCTCATCCCTAGACACCTGTGAGCCCACACTGTTCCTCCGACTGTCCTTACTATTCTATTTTTGTACCAAGGATCAAACCCAGGACCTCGCACTTGCCAGGCAGGCGCTTACGCTGCTGAGTGACCTCCCTGCCATTTCCTTATTATTTCATTTAACAACATACTCCACTATATTTTTTAATATGAATATAAACACAGAGCATAGTGTTAGAAACCTCTAAAGGCTCTAAAGGAAAAGCTCCAACTCCCTTTTTTATTAAAGAGAACTACTGTAGCTACACCTGCGGGGGTCCTCTGTGTGCTCTGCGCATCTGTGTGCTGACAGGATCCTGGGGACGGCTGTTTTTATGTTGTATTTGATGATCTTATCGGGAGAATAGTTTACTCTGATGACCTGATGTATTTGTGCTTACGGATAAAATGCATTCAATGAGCACCTCTTCATCTGAGGTTCTTTTCCTTAAGGCAGGAGTGCAAAGTATTGGAAAGTTGATTTGGGACACACATCTTTGAATCAGACATGGTCGGGGGCTGGAGGCCACCCTGATGGCCCACGTGTAATTATAAGCACCAGGCATCTGCTCAGGGTTTGCAAAACACTACTATCAAGTTGTCAAGTCTTTTTGCGGACAAAGGTAATGTCTAGGCAGTGGTGACAGAGCTGAAAGGAGAAAGTGACATGAGATAGAACGGGGCTGGCCAAGTAGCTTAGCGGATTAAAGTGCCTGCAAGCAGGCACAGGGGCCAGGGCTTTGATCTCTGGGCCCACAGGGCCGTCCTGGCTCCTGGGCATACAGAGATCACAATTGAGACTGGGCATAGTGGTGCGCACCTGTAATCCCAGCCCTCCCTTGGGAGGCTGTAAACCGGTGAATCACTATGAGTCCAATCTAGTAGTGAGACCCTGAACACCCTGTAGACCCTACGCTAAAATACAAAAAAAAAAAAGAACAGATCCTTCCTCCTCCCACTCTACACTGGTGTTCTGTGGCTAACCACCCGTGGGTTACTGGGCTTCTGTCTCCACTGCTCAGAACATTCCAAGGACAGCTACCTTTTCCCCAGGGGTCCCTGCTGTGCACCATCTTCTGCGTCTGTTGTCTTTCTGTGATCTGTCAACCGTGGATCAAGTGGAACTATGTAGTTGCCTTCTGGGTACGAGCTCAGCAGCTAGATGAGGCTCTCTGACCTCATATCCTGAAGATCTATCCCTTATCTCCATGTGTTGTGTTTGCAGCTTAACCTGCAGGACCTTCTCCCCTCCCTTCTGCCTCAAGGAAAGAAACTCTCCTCCAGGGAACTTCCTGCCTGCACTTGATTTAGAAGCCTTCTGTCCATGCCCGCTGCTTGTGAGAGCCCATTCCTCCTGTGCAGCCCAGAGCTGACAAGTGCCTAAGAAGCACTCCAAAGTCCACTTAGGAAAAGTTCCAGCAGGATGCCAGGACTCTAGCTGAGTCCTCCCTGTGCCCCACAGAGCCCCGGGGTGGGGAGAGCCCTCAGGAGAAGTTGAGCCTCCAGGGTTGGGAGAAGCCTGCAGGGCCCCTGCAACGTGGGATCCCTGAATTCCAGCTCGCCCCGATGCTGTGATCCTCTCTCTTCAGGATAAGAGAGGGATGTGTTGTCTGAGGTGCAGGGGCACGGTGAGCCAAGGCCTCTTCCTCTGGAGATCAGGGTCAGCCCTGTCCAAATTCCACACAGGAGTGTAGCTCCTGCAGTAGGAGTGGGGGCATTGGGCTCTGAAGGCCAGACAGTCCAGGTAGATGGCCCTAGAGCTGTGCACAGTGCCCCTCCTGGACAACCACCTCGGTCTCCACACCTGGCTCCCTCAGCCAATGGCACAGGACCACACAAGACTTCAAAAACCTTCTGCCTTTCCTGGTTTTTGTCATGAAGCTGGGGGAGCCTCAGAGCTCCAAGCCTGGAAGCGCTGGATAAAGCATCCTGGGGCCATCCCACAACCACCACTAGAATTTTACTGCAACACTGGGATTGACCTTAAAAGAAGCAAGTGTGGATATCACACAAGCTCTCACTTCTATATTTCAGCTGTTAGGACTCCCTGGGGTCAATGCCACACACTGATAAAAACATTTTCTGTTGCACTGATAACTCATATTTCATTATAACACAGAGAAGATGTATGGCGGTCCCCACATACAGATACTTTGTCATTAGTCAAATGAATCTTCCCCATAGGTGCCTGGGGAAGAAGCTGACATCTTTACGAGGGTTACGGAGTCTTTGTGTCTCATGCAACTAAAAATAGCTCAGTTGAAAAATCTCCATACAAGCGCATTTTCTATGGAGGAAAAAAGCAGTGGCTGTAATACCTCTTCAAAGCTGTTTACTCTCGTGCTTTCCCTTGAATGTGAGTCCTTCTTTGTTGCTATTTTTAATTTATTTCTTTGGTCAACAGAGTTGGAATAGAGATCAATGCTCCAGTTGGTTTAACTGGATTATTTGCTGTGCAAAGTTTGGTTGTTCTGTCTCCGAGAAAATGCACCTGTGTTGTCTTGCTATACACCCCCAGACATCCTTGGTAGGTGATGGCTTCACCGATTGTCCTTCCCTGTGGTCTATCTCATCTCTTTCCACATGTGCCGATGCCAGCAGCCTGAAGATTTACAACAGTCAGGTCCAAAGGATGCAGAGTAATTCAGGCTTCCCCGATTTAGCCAACAGCATCTCAAGGGTTGGCTCTGGTGTGTCCAGTCAGCTGGCACCACCGTTCAACCCCCAAACATCACTCCAAGATGGAGGTGGCTTTGCACTGTGTCTCCTGGGTGCTCAAAGCTCAGAAGGATTTGCACCCAGGGACCCAGGCAGGGAGGCTATCCTGGAGACGGGGACTATAAGCATGGATAGGTGAGGCCAACGCTGCTGAGCTACCGGCTATGTGGCTTTGAGGATGGCAGGGCATTTTATACACTGCTCCCCTCCTGAATAGCCTGCTCTCCTGCAGGCAGTGGACAGACCTGAGCCACGGTGCTGACCATGACCCAGCTGGGGCTGCCATGGTTCGAGGCCCTGCCCACTGCCCTCATGGGTGGTACCACAAACACCCTTTGCTGAGACCTTTCGTGTGTGAGCCTCTCACTGAAGCCCACGGCTGAGATGCGGGACTTGGACGTTTTATCACCTGTGTAGCTGGCGGCCAGCAACCTTTCTCTCAGAGGCTGGAGGTCTCCACTTAGGACATGCAAATAAACATGCAGTGGTCAATCTCTTCTGCAATTTACAAGTGTGACATCTCCAGAAATGGAGTTTTCAACGCTCTTCTGGCAGCAAATCCTGCACTAACACCCGGCTCTGCCCCGTTTTGTGGGAGCACCCTGAAGAGACTGTTTTCGGAGTTCGCCTCCAGACCCTCAGGGTGTCAGGTCAGCTGTGATACAAGCTCCCCGTCATGCCTCTGACATCTGCGAAACGCCCAGCTGCAAAGCTCTTTTCTCTTTGCAAGACTTCCACAAGAAACAGCGGGCCATGGTGCCTCCACGAGCGCTCTTTGTGAGGATCGCCTGGGGTGCTGACTGTGTGATGCTGTTACTAAGGTGAACATCGGGCACATGCTGGTCAGTCTGCAAGTGCCAAGAGCCACTCTCTGGTAGGATTCCTTTTATGAGAACTACTGCACCTCGCCTTGTAGCTGGAGCCTACAATAGCCACGGTCAGTCAGTGGACACACCACATCGACTTAGGCCAGACCCTGGATGGCCTCCCATCGCACTTCTGTCTCTTACCACACACTCGTTCCAAAGGAGCAGGGGCTATTCAAGTCTCCAGCATAAGCTTAGCAGCTGGTACAGATTATGGCCTGAAAGGGTGGCTGGGTCAACAGATGGCTGACTAAACAGAGAGGCTGCAATCGGTGAGCTCCTAAGCCAGGCCATTAACAATGGTAGGTGCATTCTGGTAAGATGCCTGTGGTAGGAATGGTAGATGGCCTGGTAGATGTTGCAGGCCACCCAGGTGCAAAGCAATGCCTTAACATGGACACTGGTTAAGTCAATGAATGGTGGATATGGTCAGAGGATTCAGAGATCAGAGTCAGGTTTTCATTTGCACATATTCAAGGTCCACATTTATTCAAGCTTTGACCCAAGCATCTGGCCTTTTGATGTTCGTCGCTGTAGAAAGTTTGAAAAATTCCTCTGGTGACATAGGTATCACTATAAGGCCCATTACAATGCAACCATTCCTGTTATCTGCAGATTGGAGAGCAGCTGCCATGGTTTTACATGAACACATAAATAATTGTTCAGGGTTTGTTTTACTCAAGCAAGATCGACCTGTTGTTCACATGAATACCTCTGACTCTTACGGCTTATATTCCTCAGGTGCGTGTGCAGAACTAAGTTACAGACTGCCAGACCCCAGGAGAAGCTGGTTCTCCAGTGAAAACGGGGCCTAAGCATCTGAATTTCTATTAGGTCCTCAAGGGATGCTGAGAACACTAACTCGGGGACCCCACAGTGGGAACCCCTAATCCACATTTGAAATGGTAACTATTCCCATTTATATACAAATGTAGCATGGGGGACCCAGGAGCTTCCTTACTGTTTCAGCAGCAAAAATACAGAAAACACAGGTGCAAGAAATGACCAGAAGATACCAAGGAGGAATGTGTGGCGAGGAAGAACTTACCTCCGCATCTCTTCTCTTCTACACTGCTGGATCTCGCCACGGATACTTCTGGAAAAACAAAAATCCAATCACAGTGTAGAAAGGGCATCGGAAAGACATTCACATTCACGCCACACTTACAAAGCATCTAATGATTTTGAATCTAATGAGCGTCTCGGTTCCAAAATGTTGGTTAATTATAAGAAGTTCATTTACTTATTTATTTATTTATTTTTTCCAATCAATTCAAGCCTGACTGGGTAAAGTCGTCTTCAGTAGGTGACGTTGACTGAACAGTGCTAAGTGCATTGCTAAAGATGAGACTGGACAGGACAGGAAGAAAGCGCAATGGTCCTCCAGGCTGGAAGCAGGGCCCGCTGAAGCCTCCCTGTTAAAATGCAGTGTTTCCGTCACATCTGCTCTCTGTGGGCTCCCCATGGTGTCTCTCTGTGTGAAGACGCATCACACCCTGTGTTGTCACATTCTTTGGTGGAAAGCAATTTACTGGAGCTTAAACAAATCCCCTTGACACCTAAGGTAGCTTAAAAAATCTAAATCGCGATTCAGGAGCCCATCAGCGGCCTTTGTCAGGCCTCTCCACATGTGAGATGCCGGCAGAAGTCAGGTCTTCAAAGTGCTCTAAAGCCTAAGAAAAATAAAGACGTCCTCTCTGGCATCTGGGAAGGCCACTGCCTTTTGTACTGATTTTTCCTATTGAATATGCCCTTGTGGTTAAGTCAACAGACTCCTACACATTTATGATGCATACTCAAGAACTATAATGCATGCGTACACTTAAGATATATCTCACAGGACAAGACACATTGCCAGAATCTCCCTGAAAAGGTTCTCTCTCGCACCTTACTTATGCCATCCCTTGTGTCACTTTCTGAGGCAGTTTTCAAGCTCTTCCGTGAGTGTCCCTCAGGTGGGCTGTCACAGCTGCCTCAGCCTCCTTAACTGAACCAAAGTGGTCACCCTTCATGGTCTTTGGGAGGAGCCAGCAGACACACAGGGCTGACTTCTCAGTGCGAAAGGTGAATGAGAACATACTGCGATGTCTTCACAACCCTGTCTGTTCCTTGGGTGGCGCAAGCAGCAGCAGCTCTCTCTGTATTTTTGCTTATGACTTTTAAAGAGTCATGAAAGAAAACTCCCAGAATGGCTTCAGAATGTGACAAGAGCAATGAGCAAGGGTGTTCAAAGTGAGGGAAAGTATTTTGATTATTAATAATATATAATAAATTTTTATGATGATAAGAATGGCCTAATCTAAATATTCATCATATATTTTGATTACACCTCAGAATCTATCTGTAATTGAAGTGCCTTTTGAGGCTAATAATTTTCTCTATGATCCGGTCCTTTCCACCAATGGAAAATCAAACAAAATCTGCTTTGTAGAATTGAACCTTACTATTTCTTATAGCACATTGGTCTTTGCTTTGATTCCCAGGACAGCACGCAGCTTATATGCTAGATGGTTTATACGTGCACAGAGAGCTCTATACCCACAGTTAAAATATAATGTGTTGCTTGTCACTTACAAAAACTAAACTCCGACCTCACAATGAAAAGGCAGTTTGAAAGGGGACAAACCTCTTCTGCAGGGTGAACGCAATGATAAACATCCATTTTCCCCAATATCCTAAGAGTTTTGAACAGAATGAATATTTTTCTATATGTGCACACAAGTACATACATACACACACATGCATGCATACGCATGTACACACGTGATCATGCACATACACAGTATTGGCTAAGTATTTAATCAGTATTAAAATCATCAAATAGTCTATTTTTTAAAACCAAATCTCTTGAATATATTGGAATCTATAAATTGCGCAAAATATTGTGGTCAAGAACTTCAAAATTTACAAACAGTAGTGTAGCCTAAATCTGCCATTATTGCTAAAGCTATATTTAACTCACCTCAGAACCAGAAACCTAGATAGGATCACTTCTACCCCACCAAATGCTAAGAACACACACAGCTCGGACTACTGACTCATTTTCTCTCTCAGTGTTGGAATGATTCTGTCCACACTAAGGAATACCTCTGTCCTTCACCCCTTACCTGGGATGAAGTTGGAGTCAAAAACACATGGCCGGCTCTCTGTGTTATTCCCAGAACACTGGCTGCCCACAGGGAATGGAAGGAGGCAGTGTCGGACCCGGACCTGGAAGCCAGATGGGTCGCAGGCAGACCAGTCGGACCACTCGGACCAGCTCTCTGCAGGGAGTGGAGAGGAGAGCACACCGGAGTTACCCACTGAGACCAATTAACACGGAAACACAGCCAAGTTGTGAGTGTTATTCTAGGCTTTCCCAGTACACTTCTAACAGTTCTATGCATAAATTTGATACCATTGGATCTTCTGATGAGTCTAGTAAATAACAAACACACTATGAATAAAAATATCCACACTTCATATTCAGGTATGTCATCTTTAAAATAAGCTTTTCAATGCCCACACGACTTCATGTAATTGTAGGCCAACGGTAGATAAGCTAATTAGTGAGATCTAGCTGTGTATAAGTGGCCACAACTGGTGGAAAGGAGACATCAACAGAGCCAGAATTTCTGCCAAGCCAGTGCTCCATGCCAAAGAGCAGCTCTCAAGCATGTTCCTGGACAACTCTCGAAGGTGCTCCCCAGGTTGCGTGCTCAGGCAAGAGAAGCCACTGTGTTCCTGAGAATTTCTCCAGTGCTGAATTTGAGTTTAATGCCTGTTCCTCTCTGTTGTGAAAATGATTTCGCAGCTCCACCTACCAAGCCCCTTCAGCTAGAATTTATTCTGGGCTGGGGCTACTGAGGAGGGTAAAGCAATCCCGACATCCTGAGTCCAGGCGAACAGACAAAAGAAAGAAGGGCCATCTTCCCCCAGGGGGAAGTCTGCTGAGGTGCGTGCGGTAACCCCTACAGCTGAGGGAAGAGCCTTCACATTCGGGTAAAAAGCTTGAGGAGGTGAGCTTTCATTATTTATGGGCTGCTAATCAATATAAAATGACATTTCAGAGTATGCAGTTTGGAAGGGAAGTCTGGAATTTTAACTTACGCTTTGCCCTATGGAAGAAGCCTTTTTTCCCTCCCAATGAACAAAGCGCTGCATTTTGAGATAGCTGTGACATTGTATAGTTTTCTACGCCTTATTCAGTATCAGCATCACCAAGATGACCTTTCTAGAAAGATCTGCTCGGCAACACTAATAAAGTGTCACAATGTCAAAGTCAGATCCAGAGAGTTCCTGATAGTCCAGAAAACTCCGCTCCTTCCTGTGTGTGCATGGGAGATGACAGGGAGGGCTCTGTGGCCTCTCTGCAGATGCCTGCACTCAGGGAGATGCAGCCCCCACAATTCTGACGCCCAGAGTCCCGAGGCAGCTCAAGGTCCTCTGGAGTAGTCTTCTCTTTACCAAACATGACTGCTTTCTCTACGTCACCTTCAAGTGCATGGCACACTCCTTAGGGGATCCTCTGATACCACGAGAGAGGGGCGTTCCCGTGACTCAGCCCTGCAGACATGGGGAGCAGCTCTATGATGACTCTTCTTCATGATTTTCCTCTAACTTTCTCTCATCCTTAAGGCACTGACTGTCAGTTACGAACAAGCTCAAGATCAAGCTGGTATGTATTTCCCAATAATGTGGGTTTGAGAATAACAGGCGTACACTCCACCCCTGAGGTGCTACAGGCTTTTCAGAGTAGGCAAAGTGAACATTGCTTTCTAGAGAACAACATGTTATGAAGTCCCATTAAGGGTAATGGTGTGGGTTTGATTGGCTGCCCTTCGGGTCCTACGGCAGGATGTCATCCATTACACACTTCAGTGCCATGGAGAGAGATGGCTTCCCCGCAGTCACCCAGGTGGCACGGTGCTGCTCACCTGGGCAGGGCTGTGTGTTGCAGAGAGCCTCCTCCGTGTGGAGCCCCAGGCAGATGTCTCCTCCGTAGGCTGGGGCCGGGTTGGTGCACGAGCGCGTCCTCATCTGGTGTCCCCCGCCACATGTTGCTGAGCACTGCGACCAGGTTGACCAGCAGGACCACCCACCATCCACTGGGAAGGAAACAGAGTCAGCCCTTCAGAATCCAGAGTTAAACCACAGACACGGGTGCAGGTGGAACCTGAATTATGGGGAAAAATCAGTGGGCGTGGCCACGTGGCTACTGTTCACACACTGAGTGGCTTCCACTAAGGGTCACCTCTTGTTCTTGTTCCTGAGCCCTGCTTTGGGTCTTTACTTATTCTCTACAGTTCCCTGTACATGCTCTTTCATAAACTATTTCTAAATATATTCTGTGTAAGCATGAGGGTGACAACGGTGTGAAACAGGTATAATAAAAAAATTCCTAATCATGAGGAGGACCACGAACCATACTGTGAGCTAATTAATATGAATCCCACAGCTAGTTCTCACCTCGGGCATCTGAATCTGGTACTTGGCCAGGCGACACTTACATACAGCCAAGGATGGTGATTCAAGCGCCAGCTTCCTATCCTCACTAGATGGCAAGTTCCTCTTTGATGTTGGAGTAGAGGAAAGCCTACTATTGAGGCAAGGCAAGGTGAAGGCTGCCTCCTAAATTCAGGCATTAAACAAGGAAAGCAAGCACAAACACACAAACTCCAAATAGCTAAGGAGAGGCCTCCACATGCCTGCCGCCAGCCTCACAAGAGTTTTGGGCAGCACTGGTTTCTCAGCCAAATCGGTCCATAGCCATGTGAAGCACAGAGAACCTCTCCGCCTGCTCACATTACCTCTGATTCCTGCGGAGCAGTGTTCTGAGCTCTGGAGCACGCCAGCCCCTCTGGCTCTGGGGAAGCTCAGTTCTGAGACAGTCTAGCATTTCTACAGCTGAGACTTCCCATTGGCTTGGGTGTGTGACAGTATTGGGCATGACCTCCTGCTTGGCCAACTCTGGACTGGGGCTTCCTCTGAGCAGCCCAACATATTTTTCCTAGACTTTGTCAAAGCAGACATTACATTCTCCTCACAGTGCAAAAAGCAATCATAACCAGTATGAGGGACCATGAACCCACAGTCCCCTGACAAATGAAGCCCCGTTTCGCTCATCCTGTTTAGCCCTCAACTTTGCCCCACTTATCTGTATGTGCAGAGGTGATAGAGGTGAAAGTTCCCTAAAGTGCCTACAAAGAAAGTGACCGAGTTTGCCAAGGCACTATGTCTTGATACAGCAAAGTGGCAGAGCTGCTCCCTACTACTGCTGGCTGGAATGCAGAGGCTTGGGCAAGACCCCGTGACATGCAGGGGCTAAGACGTGAGGTAACGTTTCTGCTGAGGCCCTGACACTCACCATGAAATATACCTTCCCAGAAGCAAAGTTTCTGGCTTACTGAACTTCAAGTTCTTTGTTATATCACCATCTAACTGGGGAGCCTCTGTGCCTGATGCAAGAGTGTCTGTTCCTCCTTTATAAGCCTTGCCTGTAGGAGTCACTGCTCCTGAGCACTCAATCATGACCATTACTCAAGTTTTCTTGCTGGTCACACAAGCATTAAAAGTCACGGGCACTCTAACTCTTGGCCCTTTGTTCCACTGCGAAAACTGGTTATCCCAGAGGCCCTTCAAACTATAGCTCTCTCTTTGTCTTTCTTCAGCTGTGTGCCACATGACCTGGTAACACACTGAACCCTCTGTAAAGGATCAAGTAAACCAAGGCTCACCAAATTAAAAAGCTGATGAGAATTAACCAGTACCATGTGAATATAGTTATTACCATATTTTATTTTCTCTGTTTACTAAATAAACAGAAGCTATTGCAATTGAGGTGATTGAAATAATTCAAGACACAAAGTTGGTTGCGCTAGAAAAACTTAGGTTGCACTGTACTGTGCCATCATCATATACTGCTTCTTAGTGAAAGCAGTATTTTCTTTTAGCTACAGGCACAGGTTGAAAAGAAAATATTTCTGAGCCAGGCATGGTGGTAGACGCCTGTAATTCCAGCACTTGGGAGGCTCTGGTAGGAGGGTCATTACTAGGTGAAGGCCAGTGTGAGCTACAAAGTAACGTCAGTTCCTCCCCTGGAATTCATAGTGGGGCTCTGCCAAAAAAAGAAAGAAAAAGAAAGTGAAAGAAGGAAAGAAAGACGAGGAAGAAGACCAAAAAGAAGAAGAAGAAGAAGAAGAAGAAGAAGAAGAAGAAGAAGAAGAAGAAGAAGAAGAAGAAGAAG
>PVJA010011938.1:0-53363 GCA_004027025.1 Myocastor coypus
GGCACCACATACTGGCCATTAAAATAAATAAATAAACAAACAAACAAACAAAAGTAAAAAAAAGTAATAGGAATTCAACAATGGTTGCTATGTTGCATGATGTTATCTGAAGGCTTTTTTAAAAATCAAGTGTGGATTTGTATTCGTATTTGCTGGAGCTAGTGGTCCCTCGCTTTCATTTCAGTGCTTCACAGGCTCAATGGCTTTGTGTCTGCACCACACATGACTTTCAATAGCCCTTGACATCCATCTGAAAGAGGTTCGTTTTCCATTACTTCGAAGCAGATGCAGGTGCCCTAGCCACGTGCAGCGGAAATGGGGCTGGGCAGGAGCATAAACAGCTGATGTTGAGTAGTCACTTGGTAGGGAAATTTGATTGCTCTGAGCTTCAATTTCTTCATAACAATGACTCAGAGAGACATGCTGACCTCCCAAATTCACAGGTCCGTGCTCCAGCAATTAGGTTCCTGCATGCACATGAGAGATGTGGAGGAAATTGTTATGTACGTGTGGAGCTTGCTTGGACCTGGGCTTGTCTACCATTTCCACATGCTTGCTCTTCATTGAAAAGAGAGGACCATCGCATCCCCACCATCTTAAGGGCCACGTACTGCAGCCCTCTTGGTGTCAGAGTTTGATTATAATTGGTAGTAAAACTGATTTGGGTGGTAGCCTGTGTTTTGTAGGGCAATAGAGGTTCAACCTGCTGTAGTTTGAACACAGTGTGAGGAATAGGCTCTGTGCTTCATGGATCCTTCTGCTATATTCCTAGAGCATCCATGCACCTTTCTGTCACTCTGTAGCCAGCCAAGCCAGAGCCTAGAAACTCCTACGATTGTGATATCAATAGACTTGTTACTCTCCTTCCCCACTGATAGGACAAATTACCCAACACCCCCAATTTAAATAAGGAGATATTTACTTAGCTCATGGTTTCAGGAGATTCAGTCCACAGTCAGCTGCTCCAAAGCCAAAGGGATGGGGAACAAAGTTTCTCAGTTCCTGGCGGTCAGGAAGCAAACAGGGGACAGCACCAGACAGACAAGGCCAGAGACCAAACCTAGATCTGCAAGTCACTCTCCACAAGGCACACAGACATATCAGTTTCAAATTTTGTAGGTAGTTTCCAAGCCAATAAAGCCATGACAATAAAACTGACACTTCAGCCTCCCTGTTACAACAATTGAAGAAAACTAAGGTTGGGCTATTACATTATTTTTTACACTATATAACCATTATATAGGAAACTTATACACACTAATGACTTCTCTTCCACATGTGCCTCTACCAGATATACCATCACCCTGTACTACATACTATGTATTGCATTAACTGTCTCCATCATGGAAGTACTTCAGCCAGACTGGGTACAAGGAAAAATCAACATATGCACTGTAGTCTAAAGTTGCTAAAAAGCACAGTAAGAGCCATCCAGATGGCTCAGCAGAATAAGCACCTGCTTAGGCAAGTGCAGAGACCAGAGTTTGATCTCCAGCACCCCATGCCATGCTTGTCCCACCCTTAGGCTCACCCAGCCAGCCACTGAATCCTCACAAGGTGGCACACACCTGTAATCTCAGAGCTTGGGGTTCTGAAAACAGGAGGATCACTATGAGTCTGAGCTGCGTAGTGAAAGCCTGTGCCAAATACATTTTCTTTTAAGAAGTGCAGTAAAACATACATTGCCATTAATCCTTCCTGAAATACTACCTCCTAGCTTATAGCAAACACATCCTATCTTTCTTGTCACTTTCTGCAGCAGCTCTGGAATTCTTCTTTCCTGAAAGACTTCAAAAGGTGTGATGAAAAATACAGTGTCTGTTGCTTCTGGGTGCCACCAGACAGAAAGGCAGATCATAGAAACATGGCACTGTGGCCTCATCTACCTTGGTAACCAGGTCTGACACCATGTGACTTCTGGCTCTTCCTGAAAGTCAAAATGACTAGAAAAGGAAAATATTTTAAACTTATTCAGGACATGGAGGCAGCCACAACAGTACTACTAAAGACCCTCAAGAAAGAATACTCCAGAGCTGCTGCAGAAAACAGCAAGGATGATGGGATGAGTGTCCTCAGAAAGAGGAAGGACTTTAAGAGGAATTTGAGACAATGTGTTCCTTAAAAATGCAGACATTCACTGTATTCTGTACTATATCTCCTGTTTACTTAAATTCTTACTAAATGCTTTCTGTCTGGAAGACAGAAAAACAGCTTATCTGCCTTTGTCAATCCCTGCACTCCTGGCTGGGAGTGGGGTCTGAATTAGCCCCACATTAATGGAATCAGGAGCAAATGTGTGAACGTTCAGGGGCTCATGCCAGATTCCCTTTTGGATTAGTTTGAATGCATATTTTATAGAATCTATGGATGATGGCCAGGTTTGACAACCTCAGACAAGTGATCTTTGTGGCACTGCCCCAAGTCCTACCCACAAAGAGTCCTGCCTTGCTTTATCTTTAGCCACCATGTGAAACGACAGACAGTGCTTGGGCAAGGACTCCCCTACTTGCAATGAGCCTGAATTATGCAGTGGGATCTGCCTATATCATCCTGATGCCACGAAGTCCCCTGTGCAGGAAGATGTCTCAGTATTCATTACAAGAGGAGAATGAATAAGTTACGAAATCAAAAGTGTGTTAAAATTCTACTCTGTCCGAACTGAAACAAAATGCAAGTGAGAAAAGGAACTATGTATATGCGCTTGGAGTTCAGTGCACCAGAAAAAATTTACAAAATTTTAGCAGTTAGCTATAAAAAAAAATTCTGGCCTTCCTGCATCATTCTGGTTGTAGAGTCTTTAAATTTGACACACATTAGTGTGCGCTTCTACCCCAAATTCATGTGCTTGCTTCACGCTGAACTAGTACCTCCAACACTATAGCTTCAGAGCTGTAAAAATCCAGAGAGCACCAAGTCCTGAATGCATTCTCTCCTATCCCAAGGGCAAGAGCATCAGCAAGGCAAAACCAAGGTCAGCCTCTTCAGTGAGAAGAAGTTCCTGGAGATCATGTAGAAGAAAAGCGACGCCCAGCAAGTTCATAGATATCTGAGGTCCTATTCTGTAAGGGAAGGTTCCAACATGAAACACTGGGTTGACAACCACAGGGGAAGTTGGCAAAGGGACAAGAGTTAGGTGTAGTGGCACAAGTCTCTAATTACAGTGTTCTGGGATGCTGAAAAGCAGTGAAGTCACAAGTTCAGGCCCAGCCTAGGCAACTTAATGACTTATTGAGATACTGCTTTGAAAGAAAACATAAAATAGAAAGGTCAAAATAAAAAGAAAAAGGAAAGGTCTTGGGATGTAGATCAGCATGAAGGTCCTGGTTTATTCCTTGGTATGAAAAAAAGAAGCAAAAGGAAAAAGAAAGAAAGAAAGAAAGAAAGAAAGAAAGAAAGAAAGAAAGAAAGAAAGAAAGAAAGAAAGAAAAAGAAAACTTATATATGCTGTTCCTATAGGTGTTTTGCTTGTTTCTTGGCATTTAAATCTTCCAGAAATCTCATGAGAACATCAGTATTGTCAATTTATAGTTAATTTAACTGAGCTTTGGAGACTCTCCATAATACCAAGGTGAATTATGGAATTGAACAGGGATGACTCAGGCAAAACCTTTTATCTTTTTGCTCACGTGGTGGAGAAAACCCTAGACCTTTGCATTAGAGCCTCATCCCTGCCCTTTCTGTTTTTCACTTTGACACGGGGTCTTACTAACTTTGTAATTTCCATAGGCTCAGCTCAAACTTGAGATTCTCCAGCCTCCCAGGGTCCTGTGATGGTAGGAGTGGGTCACCAATCCCACCTGAATAATACTTTGTCCTTCCTGTGCTACATAGAATCAGCCCTGTGGCTGTGGACAAAGAGCTTGCTCTGGGATGTCCCTGACACAGGTCCAGCCCAGGCATCAGATCTTATCACTCTGAGAACCAGGCTTTGCCTCCCCTTCATGTTGCCACCTGCCCAGCACCAGTAACATCTCTGTCACCACCCGCTTTTCCGTAAGTTCAGTTTGAGGGGATCCACTCCTGCAAAAAGTCCTAGAAAGAAGGGGTCCCAGGGTAGCTGTTGGTGATGTCAGCTGTTTTTGCAGGGACCTGAATGGATTTGCTCTGGAGGTAAGAGCTGAACCAGCCAGGCTGAGTTCCTTCTGCTGGGGATTTTATGAGCAGGGCAGAAAAAGTAACTCTGCTTCCTTATAGTGCAAGAGCTGCAGGCGACAGCGTTAATTACTGTGGCTGGCAGAGAGAATTTTTGTCAGTCGTCAGTGTCTCTCTGAAGGTGCCTCCTTCCCCACCGTGTCTGGAACACAAACTGAGCTGTGGCTCTTGCGGACTCCACGGGAGCCCCTTCTCTGTCCTTCTGTAGCCCACTGACTACCAGCCCTGGAACTGAACACAGGAAGATCAGCTTCATAACCTAATCCCTAGGAAACTTTGCCTCAGCCCACCAAGTTCCTTCCAGCCAAAAGGTGAAAGGAAACGAAGCATTAGCCAGTGCTAGGTGAGCCAACCAAGCCAGCACCAACCAGAACAGAGCTCTGCAGATCTGGGCTCTTTGCAGCAGTGCAGCTGCTATTAACACCTGCCAGGCCTTTGATTCTCACATTAGCAAAACATGCCATAAAGGCTCGCTGCCACTCTTCCCACAGGGACCCTGGACTGCGCAGAAGGAAGGCGAAACCGCCACAAAGGGCCCATTCAGCCCTGTTAGGTCGCCTTCCCGCACCCCTAGTCCTCTCTGATGCATGTGCAGGACGCAGGGTTCCAGGTGACAGACTCTCCAAAAGTGCTGCTTCAAAGGCCAAGGAGGAGAGGGAGCCAAGCCACCCTACTCTACTGGAGTAAAACAGAAGGCTCCAGAGAGCTGTTTAGTGGGCAGCATGCTCCTCTATCTAACATGTCTCAGAGACTACAAGATACTGAGGATCCAATGATCTTCAACTTTAGCTCATTTGGAAAAAGAGATGTCCATTGTGGCTTAGGGGAGGGATGCTGACCACTGATGGACGAATGCATCAGAGCCGGGGTCCCCTCTTCCCAAGCAGGGGGCCCAAGATATGAACACGTGAACATCTTATAGGAATCTGTCCGAGTACCAGTGTAGCCAAGCCATGAACACTTCAAGTCAGCTATGGATGGCGAATGGTATCACTTATAGAAGCCAGGATTCTCTCTTCTCACTGGGTGAGGCACACTTGTTCATCGGCCTCCTGGACGGCATGCCTTCCTCTTGGAAGCCTCATCTTTCCTGCAGCAGAGCTGGATGATGGGCAAGTCTCCCTCAGTCCTTAGACATCGTCATTGGAAATGTCGTTCTAAGCCACATTTTCCATTTACTCTTCCTGTTTCTTCCAACATAAATCTCTTTCTCTTTTGCTTCCTTAAAGAGATTTTTAAAGTCCCATTTGTGACAGCATGCAAGGGAGGCATTTGAGCTCCCTGCCCAGGAATAACTATACCTAAATTAAATTTCTTTGCCTTCTTTGTTAATAATTCCATTAAGTGATCTCCTTGGGATCCAATACTAATATTTATTGAAGTTGCTGCATGTTCATGTCTGTTCTCCAAACACTATTCTAATTTTAAAAATAAAATATTGGGAGAAAGTCCCCTATAATGGATGTAATGCAGAACTGGATATAATATGACTCCTTTGTTTTCCTTCCTTTCTTCCTTTCCTTCTTTCCTCTTTGTGGTAGAAATTGAACCCAGTATTTCCCAATGAGCTACATTCCTACTTGTTTTTTCACTTTCTATTTTGGGGCAAGATTTTATTAGTTTCTAAGTTCTGTCTGGGCTGGAACGTGTGATCTTCCTGCTCAAGCCTCCCAGAATGCTGGGATTACGGGCAGGAACCACCCATGCTTGGCTACTTTTACTTGGAGTCAGGATGGTCCTATCTTGGTAGCCTGCTATTTCTCTGTCTGATTTACATTCACCAAGAAATGCACAGGAATCCAATTACAGGGCTTTATTCAACTCTCAGCTTCTCGGTGGTGTTTTTCCTGACCATCAAATTTAAAATTACAGGGGCTGGGGATTTGGCTCAGCGGTAGAATGCTTGCCTAGCGAGCTGGAAGCCCTAGGTTCGGTCCTCGGCACCAAAAAAAGAATAAAACCTCCTGTAAAAAACAGTTCCACCAAAAAAAATCAATAAAATGACAAAAGACCAAAAACAAACAAGGTAAAAATTTAAAATTACATCTGGCTACACATGAGCTCCTCATTCTCTACCTAATTTTTCTTCATTGTACTGAAAATAATCTGTATTATTACATCTATTTGGATATAGATAGATAGATAGATAGATAGATAGATAGATAGATAGACAGATAGATTGTTTGTTTGTTTGTTTGTTATATTCCCCACTTAAATTATACATTCCATGAGACTGAAGTTCATTAGTTTACTGACCAGGTTAAGAGCCATGTTCTGTATATAATACGATCTCAACAAATGTTTGTTGGACAAACGCGTTCTATGTTGGCTGCTAGTCGTTTGGACTTACTTGGCACCTGAATCATGGCTTCATCTTATGATGAAATTGCAGGTCCTATGCAAGGAAGCCTCACTCTTTATTTTCTGATTCTATACACATTACAATTATATTCTTTGGCCAAGACTTTAACTTCTTAGAACTTAGTATTTATTTGTTTGTTTGTTTATATATTTATTTATTTTTGTGGTGCTGGGGGTTAAGTTTAGAGCAAGTGCTCTGCTACTGAGTGACACTCCCAGCCACTATTTTGTGTTTTTTTCTCTAAAAAGCAAAAGCAATCTAACTTTAGCAGGAAAATAGGCAAATGCAAAGAGTTATCCACAACAACACAATCAGTAATTAGAAGATCCTGGCATTGTCCTACTGAGACTACACATGAGATGCACAGATGTGTTTAAATAAACTACAACATAGTGATGCAAGGTTACTGTGCAGCTTTCAGAATGAATCCCAGAGGACTGGGTGGCTACTCAGTGATTTCCAGGATGTAGATGAGCAGAAAGAGACACAAAACAAAGAGCACATATTACAGACAGGATGAAATAAGGAAAAGTGTACACACTGTAATTTTTGAAAAGCAAAGAAAGAATAAATGGTAAATTACTGACAGCGTTCGTTGTCCGATACTGCTGAGAAAAGAATAAGAGGTTGGGGGCTGGCGGGATGGCTCAGTGGTCTAAAGCGCCTGCTTGGGGAAAGCTTGGGCAGCTTCAGGGACCACGGTTTGATCCCCGGCACCACAAACTGCTCCAGCCCTGCCCTCGGGGCGGGCTGAGCCAGCCATAAAAATGAGTGAATAAACAAATAAAGGTTCTGACACAAGAAAAAATAGAAAAAAAAAGAATAGGAGGTTTCAGAGAGAGGAAGTGGGTAGGCCTGAGAGCAGAGAAGATCACTTTCGGTGACATGATTTTGCAAGCGTGTATTGTGTAGAGCTACATTCATGCTTCCAATAACTTAAGAGAGAGCCAACTGATAAGATGGGGGGGAGTAACCTGAATGGAATGCAAACAAAAGCAAATGAACTAGATTGGTTTTCAGGTGAGTAACAATCCCACGTTAGGAGGAAGAAAAGGGAGAGAGAGGAAGGGAGGGACAGAAAGAAGGAAAGGAGAAAAGGAGGGGTAGAGAGAGGGAGGAAAGAAGGAAGACCTTGGGACAACTGGAGGCAGGCTCATCAGTCCCCACATCAGAAGCTTACAGTTCTCCTCTGTAAGCCTCAACTAGCAAAAACTGCAGCCCCTGTTGACCTTACGATCTCTGTCCTGAGTGCCGTGCCTTTGTGTAGGAAATCGGCCACAAAGCCTGACAAAGCTTCATGCATGACATAGAAATTCAAAGTTCAGGCAAGTTTTCTATGCCATAAAATTTTGCTTTCCTTTGACTTCTCCCTACAACCATTTAAAAGTGTAAACATAATTCTTGGCTCACTGACAATGTCAAATCAGAATTAAATCTTGCATGTATCACGGAACCAATAACTATCCATGTAGCTTTCGGCTGCCTCCCATGTAGATCTTAATTCTAGATACTGTATTCTGGCTTCCCTGCCCTTTCTACCTGACCCTACCAGCTCTTTCAAAGCTGTGTCTTCCTCTGGATCAGCACAAATCCCACCTCCCTTTATGCCACTGATAGTTCCCTACATGCTGAGAATACAGACCAGCTGTACGTTATTTTTTCCACTCTTTTTATTAGTACATGTTCACAGCACCCTATTTCCACTTCTTGCATGGAGTTGGTACAAGTGTACAACACATTTTAATTCCTTTCCCACCCCATTACCCAACCCCAATCTCCTTTCTCCATCTCGTGATCCCCTTTCCATTTGAGAAACACCTGTCTCCCTACTTCCTGTTTCACTCTTCAATCTTACATTTTACTCTTCATTTATAAGTCAGGTTTCTCTCTAGGAGAAACCATGCAATGTTTGAGAATGTGTGCCTGATTCATTTCATTTAATACTACAGCCTCAAGATACATTCATTTTTCTATGAATGACTGAAACTCTTCATGGAAGAGCAGTATAAACACCATATTTTCTTTATTTACTCAGCTGCTGATGGACACATCGCAGCTTCCAAGATGGAGCTGTTATGAGTTGCACTGCTATACACAGGAGTATGCCTGAGTGACTACAACACAATCCTTAACTCTTGAGAAGTCACCTAAAAGAGGAATGCTTGGCTAGAATGCAGTTCCTAGTTTTAGTTTTTTAAGGATTCACAACACTGCTGTTCATATATTTTCAGTATCAGCTTACACTCCCACTGACAACAGAAAAAGTACCTTTTACCTCACAGCATCTCCAATGTTTGTTATTAGTTGATTTCTGAATGAAAGTCAATCTTTCTGAGGTAAGATGGGAGCTTAGTGCTGTATTAATTTACTTGTTTCTGATGGCCAAATTGAATTGCTTTCAAACATATGCTCTCCCTGGGTTTTTGCTTCTAAGCTCCATTATGGTGTGGTGTCACTTCAGTAGGTCTACTCCGTCCCTTGTATGACTTAAGATGCACAGGTGGCTGCCACTGGCATCAGGCACAGTGTCCAGTCATGTTGGCCTCTTTTATGATCCACTTAGTTGGCACCCTTATGTCTCTGTCTACCTTAGCCTGTGCTGAAAGCCACAGTGCACCTTTATCTTGTGCCATTTTATTTTACAGTGAGATATTTTCCTCGCTCCTGCTCCACATGATTCTCTCTCAGAAAAGCTATTTTCCCACCCTCCCTTCTGCATGCTTGCCTGCATTCCTTCTTGTTCTTCTAGTAGTCATGGAAGAGTATACTGCCCCAAGCATGCTGCCTCTACTTCTTATCGACCGTGATGTGATGGTATGTTTTCTATGGACAGCATTTCATCCGGTGGTATTATTCCCACAGTGGACTTCCTAGGATGGGGGCATTGCTTTGCATAACTGGGAAAAGGAAAGAGAAGAAGGTCATGGTCCTATACAGAGAATTTATTGGGCCTATGCATATGGCCTAAGAAATTCCTCTTACCCATGTGTGATAGTTCTTACCTGTCCTTGCAGCAGTCAGGGATGCTGAGCCAGCAGGATGGCATATTGGAGCACAGCCTGAGCAGTTTGGTAATTTAGCAAGACCCTGCACAAAATAAAAGAAAAAGGGCTGGAGATATAGCTCAGTGTGAAGGTCTTGGGCTCAATCCCCAGTATGAAAAATATTTTTAAAAATACCTTATTGCTCAGCCACATAGATGTACTTCTTTGAGAAAGCAGCTCAGGGCCACAGAATGTAGGTAGACAGCAGTCAGCCTCTGCCTTACCTGGTTATGACCCTCTGTTCCAGAGATACAGGTGGGTCCCATCACTGATCTTTCCCCCAAGCTCATTGCTATTAAGCTGAGACCAACTCCCTCTGAGGCTGTCCTGTTATGTCAGTTAGGGGTCACTAGAGAAACAGAATTTATAAGTGCACATATCTAGGTATATATATTAGGGATTTACAAGGTAGGCCTATAATAGCCACCTATAGTGTCCGATGGGCAAGAGTGCAAGTACTGTCTGTGTATTGCAGTGCTGGAGGGTACCGCCAAAAGACTAAGGCCTGAAGCTGATTGTATGAGCTCCTATCTGGAGGTAGAAAGGTTTGCTCTAGAGAGATGGAGATAGACGTCCAAAGGTGATGGTGAAGAGTGGAGCTTCCCCTAAAGAAGAACAAGAATGACCTCCTTTCTTCCCTTTTTAGTCCATCTAGGCTTCAAACCTCTTGGGTGGTGCCTCTCATCTAGGGTCTTCCACCTACAGTAAATCAATCACCCAGACACACTCAGGGTCTGCTAAACCAATCAGATGGGCATTTTTTATTCAGGGGGACACCACAATTAACTATCATACTTGCCACTTATCTAAATTGTCACTCCTAATGCTATTACCACTTTACCATAAAAAAAAAAAAAAAACTGTTTTCATGAATCTGAGCTTACAGACACTGAATAATATGCCTTAGTCTTTACAACTGGGAAGTATTGGTAATAGGCTCTAAACCCATTTCTGACTCATGCCCCTTCCCTCTGTACCCTGCCTCAAGAGAAGCTGGGCTCCCAAGAAGTGCTGGGCGCACATCACATAAAACAACATGGTATGGGCTGGTAAGGAAGTAAAACAATTCATCAATAGAGTACATCAGTGTCTCTCAATATATTTTATGGGGATTTTGTCTGATCTCATCTCCAATTCTTTACTAGACATTGGCTCAAAGACACAATTTGGAAGGGAAGCCTGTGTTGTCATAGGTCCAAGTTCTCCAGCTCTCTGATTTATATGTCAAAAGAGACCTAGAGAATGTAGGCATCCATGGTACATACAGCAATCCATAAATTGATGCGTGATTAAAGTCTTCCTAAGGCAAACACATAGCCACAAATCTGAATGATGCACGATTATTGCCAGCCGTTGCCAGCAGATGTATAGAAATAATTGCCTTTTAATGTTCATTAGTCAGTTTTATTGCAAATAATACATTTGCATGATGTTTGCAAATTTATGCTCCAGTGGAAAGCTATGGCGACAGAAAGGGATAAACAGACAAAGCAATCAGAAAGCGCACATCCACATTTATTAAGGGTTCAGAGTCATATTTATTTATGTTTGTTTCCAACCTGGCTTTGTCCCAAAACAAAATAATAGCAAGGGATCTCAAGAAATATAGCCATCGTAAGAATTTTCAAATGAATACATTACGAAGAAAGGAAAAGTGAAGGGCAGAAAACACAATGAATCTCGGGGAAGTTAAAATGGAAGACGAATGTCAGGTCGCCGCACACGTGATGAGAATGTAATTCAAGGCGACCTGAGCCGCAGTTGGCATTCAACGCAAAAGAGGCGATGCTAACTAGAGCAGGGGTTGCAGTGTACATAATGAAAACTACAAACAACATTTTCCTCTAGGACAGCAATGTTCTTTGGTAAAATGATCAAAGTGAATTTAGTAAATAATTGATCATGAAGGTCTCATGAGCACTAAAGGAGCTGGTACCCAGTAACTCCTCTGAATCCAACATAGCCACTCCGCCAGGTAACAGCCGAGCAGCGGGGCTGATGTCCTTCCACCAAAACTCATTTTGATAGAAATTAGGTTCTAGGAAAAGAGAATTTACTGCTCTTTCTTCACCTTTTTTTCCCCCTTGTGCACTCTTCTGGATGCATTATCCTTTCAACCTTTTGTGTTTTTTTCTTTTCTTTTCTTTCTTTTTTTCAATTTTCTTTCTTTCGTCCATATTTGCCATCCCTGGGGCCTGCACTCACTACTGGGGTAGGTGCCAATGGAGCACATCTTCCTTGTAGGGCTGCAACAAAGTTACTACTCTTTGCTCCCCTGACCCAATTAGCCTGGTGATGCCCCAATGCAGGGAATCAAGGCAGTGCTCTGCCCCGTGTTAGCCAGTCCCGAGTCTCATCAGATTGAATTATTGATGAAACAAGAGCGGTGTACAGAGCCTTGCCCTGGGATGCAATTGCAGACATCTAGTTTTGTCCACCGTAAATGTGGGAAACCTTTGCTTTGCTTTTCTGATAGAGGTAGAAAGGAATGACCACAGTTCACACTAACAACTCATGTACTGAAATGATGTTAACTCTTTTTGATACTTTATTTTTTATTTTAAAGAGAAAACAGCAAAAACAAAGAAACAAAAACAAAATATTACATTAACAATAAAAATGATATAGAATTTCAAAGCAAGAGGATAGGAAAATAACAATGATTTTTGTATCACATATTGTTGTCTTCAAAGTAGTTGCTCAGATTATCAAATATAGTATTTAAGATTGATCAAACAATTAAACATTGCTAGCCAACTTGGAATGGTGGAGACAACTTTCTTTATTCCAAGAAATAATTTCTGAAAGATATCTTAGAATTATTATATGATTTAAAAAGTTTAAAAAAAAAAACAATCATTGTTAATTTGCTATTCTTGTTTTGAAACTCTGTACCATATCATTGCTTTGTTTCTGTCCATGTTAACTTCCTGTATCAAAGATATCCCATCTGGAACAGAGCCTCAGCTGTGACTGCTGTGGAAGTTAGTAGGGTTTATGGGAGTATACTGTCCTCTTCCAAGTTCCTCATCAAAGTTATTCTGAAATTCAAGTTAGTCCAAAGGAGCCAGACTGAAGAATTCAACAAATATTTAATAAGTAACAAAATTCATGCATCAATTAGACACGTATCAATAACACATTTTAAGCACACTTCTGAAATGTGATATTGTTTTTGATTTATTGTCTTGGTTAGAAGAGAGAACAATATTAGGAGAGTCCAGAAAAAGGAGCAAGTTTTTGTTTTCATGAGTTGGACGTTGCCAAGAGGCCAACTATCCCCTTGGTACTGCTCCATCACTGGAGCCATGTTGATTGGGATTCTGGCATCCATGTCAACTTGAATTTTCCTCTTTTTGAATCTTCCTCTGCACAAAGTTACCTGAGCAAATATCTATTGATTGCTTTGCAGGAATCCCAGAGAAACACCATCAGGACCGCTGTGAATCTCACCATGGTGCTGCAGGCTTCTTTATTCTCTCCCTTTCTTTGTGTATTGAGTTTGCAGGAGGACAAGGCCCAGGTCCAGGAGGTCACAATGTGTGAATGGGGACAGCTGCTTCATCCCACCAGGTCATCTGTCCTTGCTTTGCTCTAATGATGCATGTTGAACCTTTCCGTATACTTTGACACTGGGCTCACTGCTCCATTATTGCTCTCTGTGGATAAGGAGCTTTATGCCTGCCGCTGTAATCTTTGTACCTATTATAGTGATTGTATCTTCTGGGATTTTGATAGTTTAGTGCTGCTGTGGAGCCTCAGGAAGGGTCCTATCATGCTCATTACTTTGCCAAATCTCCTGCTATCAAACACTCAGGGGCCATGAGGTACCATGCTCAGATGTGAACTCATCAGTGGGTTGATCCATTGATCAGTGTATTGCTCCCATCATCCCATCACCTTCAGAAAGCCCAAGCTCTCAACACATGAGGTTTCAGGGCACATTCCAAGCCTAAGCCATGTTGGTACCTCTGTCACCAGGATATCTTTCATTTCCCCTGGGATTTCTCATAGAATGCAGTTAGTCCTCTGTACAGTACTTATTCCTTTAGCCTGATCACTTCCTGAGGTTTTAAATCTCATTTTCAACCAGCAAACACTGTGACTCAGCACTCATCCCTCCCTACTCTGGGTATCATTTTTCCCATGCTTCTATGAACTAGTTGGCATGTCCTAAAAACTAGTGTGCACTTTGCTAAACTTCCAGAGTTTAGCAAAGCAGTGAATCCTACATCTTAGGAACATACTTCCACATTACTAAATCACATTGGAGCTCTTTGTCAGTCTCACATCTGCCTCCCTGTAACCTTTAGCTCCTGGTCCCTGGAATTTACAGTCCTTTGTAGAGTTTTATCTCCTCCCTCACCCGGCCCAGCCCATTCTTGACTGGCTGATGCTATAACTTACTTCTTGTTGCACTTACTTCCCTTTCCTCGCCACAAAACACCCAAGAGGGAAAGACTTATTTTGACCCATGGTTATAGAGGGTTCAGCCCATGCCTAATCAGTGGGCCCCAACACAGAAGCAACGTGATGGAAGGGGAAAACTGCTCAACCTATGGCAGCCAGGAGGTAGTGAGAGAAGGGAGGAGCAGAGGACCAGAGCCACCCTCCCAGGAGACACCTGAGTGACCACCTCCTGATCAGATCCCACCTTCTTACAGAACATTCAGCTATGAGCACTATAGGGTCACCGTGATCCGATCACCTTCCAAAAGCCCCACATGAGACCCAGGAGACTTTGGGGGAATATTATAAATCTAAAGCATAACATGGAGCAGACCTTGAGTGGGGTACCTGATATCTTCTTGTAAGGAGCATGCTTTGACTGAATTAAAACAGATGGTAGGGCCAACACTAGTGATTTAGGTGAAGCTAGAAACTCAGAATTATCTGGTGCATCCAGCCACCTGTCTCCTTAATTCCATGTGTCAGAGTCTGATTATTTGCAACCAGGTCCCCAGCTGGTATAGAAGGCATCAGTCATGAGCTTCTATTTTATAGCTCAACTATCACAATGCTTTTGTCCTGAGCTCCTTCTAGCTTTTCTCCCTGTTGATGTGAGCATGAAGGTCCTTTGACATGGTATGACAGAGGCTCCGCATCTTACAGTTGTCACACAGATTCATTGCTCTGATGGCTCCGGTTCCCCTCATACTACCCGAATGCCTGGGATATCATCCTTGCTCATGAATTCCTTCCCACGAGTGTTTCATTTCAATGTACTTCTGGTGAATGTTCTAATAAATGGGTGCCACCTTGTGCCAGGAATAATTATGCTCCACCAGCAACATGTGACTATAATAATCACCAGCTGCTATCTTAATCATGCAGAACACTACTTTCTCTAGTTGTACTGTAATGCTTCCCTGGATGTCCTGAAGTGATTGAAAATGTTTCTGGCATGGTCATTTCCTACTTGGGAAAGAGATGGAAGTCACGCAGTGCTAGATCTGGTGAGTGATGGATAAGGACTCAGCATGATGCTCTCAGGAGCCTAATTTTTCATTGGATGGCATTCTGCAGCACCAGTCACTGTATTTTTGAGTTCATCCCACAAAGACCCTCAAGAAATAGGATGCCAGAGCTGCTTCCAAAAGTGTCAAAGGCAGTGGCTAGACGGTTATTTTGAAGGTGACTAATGGCTGGACAGTGGTCCTTAACTTGACCAGTCACTAGACATGTATCCCTCTTGGAAAGGTATGGTCAGGAAAAACCCCTCAGGGAAGAAGCCTGTTAGGACACAAAAGAATCTGTGTTCTAACAGATCTACCAGCCACTGATGTTCAGGCCAAGTCCCCACCTCGTTGGAGCTGTGATCACTCTCTTCTACATCTGCTGCGTTTCAGCTCTGCCTGAGGGAGAAGCATGCAGGAAAGCAGGACCTGTTCCCTCTTGTGCAGGACAAGCCTCATCTCTGCTGTTGAAACACAACTGTCATGCTATTCTGAGATGATATTCCCCAAACAGTGCAAAATTCTCTGAAAAATCATCCATGCAATAAGAAACTCTCGGTCTATATCAATAGGAAATGTGAAAAGCAAACTAATTCCTTATAATGTGGGAGATTGATTTCAAAATATCATCACTGAAGTTGATCTGGTGTCTATGATGTGATCTATCCCACCTACCATGCCAGGTGACAACCAAGACGTGCACTCCAAACCAAGAACATGAAAGAGAAAAAATATGTATGACATTAATGCTACTCAGTTGATGCGATAATTATATAATGTTCCAGTTTATTGGGAACTCAGATAAGGAAGCTTCCAAGGAAAGCTTCCCAAAGCAAAGAATTCCCAATTGTGAAGGGTTGACACACTGCACTTAAAGAGCAATGGTTGGATAAATTATGAGGTGAATAGTTTTACTGCAGGAGTAGCAACTGTGTTCTATGTTTTTTTTTAAAGAGAGAAAAGATAAAGAAACAGAGTTTTAAAACAGGTTATGAGTGGAATAGTAATAGGTAGAGAATTTCAGGTGGATGGGATTGTCCCCAGAAGATTCCAAAGGCCTTTCAACGTTTTCTTGTATAGAAAGTATTGGGTTGTCTGCATGAATATTTATTAGAAGAGGCTAGAAATATAGGGTGATATCATCACGCCTTGAACTTTCTTTTGAGTATCCCTGACTATGTTCTACAGAGAGTGAAAGAGGATGAAGGGCTTTTGAAGGTTTTAAACTTGTGATTGATGTATCCATCAGCAGGTTATGGAATGGTTTCTCTCTGGGAATGCAAACAATGCATTACGGCAAGAACTGAGGGAAGGAGGGCTATGATAACACCCTGGATGAGTGATGGTGCTTCACGGTGAATTAGATGGTGGAGATGAAGACAGAGTCTTCATGCTGGGCTGTGTCCCAGGGAGATCCTGTGGGGGCCACAGTATCACAGCTCCTGAAGGTGTCTCAGGATTCAGTGGCTCGTGTATGCCATCCTGTTCACCTCTCTTCACAACCAAGTGAGATTAACATCACGGTCTCCCAATTTATATATGAGAAAGCTGAGTTCAGGATCTTCCATGAGTAGAAGAGATAAAATGATGTGTACACCATCTTAACAATGTTCAAGAGGCCTGTGGTCAAGAATAAATCACTTAAGTGTGTGAACTTTCAGAATAATAGAGAACAGTACATGTCCTTTTATCTCCATCCTGTGTAATACTATGGTGTGAATCTTCTTGCTACATCTGAAGGGTCCCACAACAACTAATGCAGCTTCTCAGGACTCTACCTGAGAAAGCCACAGATATTTGCATAAGGAATGAGGAACACACCTATTATGGCACTTGGTCAGAGTGTACCCATGTACTGACTTGTGGGTCTCTGAGCCCATATTAGCTCTGGTTGGCCAATTCTTTATTTTCCAATTCAGATTCCCTGGCCATATCTCTTCCGGATATCTCTAAGGTCACCTGAAATCCAACCCAGCCTTCTGGTTCTCTACTAGTTGTCTCTGTGAGCCATACAGTGACTCTGCATATGAGAGTAATGGACCAGTGTCCCCTAGGTAGATAATTTGGTGCTCATAAGCATACCTGGCAAAACCTCCTTAAGTTGCCTGATTACTTAGGCAGAATTTTGCAAAAGTTCTTTGAGAAGACCACAGAGTTGTTGCCCAATGTAAAATCATTCCATAGATTAAGCCTTGGACAGCATTATTCAGTATTTTAAGGAACTGTGAAAGATTAATTGCAACCTTTTTCTAGGATGATTATCTTCTGTGTAGTTGTATGAAGTCACCTCAAAGCATTGCTCGGGCAATCATCCACAGCACACACAAACTGTATAGTGTCTATTGGGAGGAAAGGTCTGTTCATGTCAACTCATGAGAGAAAGATGAATCACTTGCAAATTCTCCTATGTCCTTCTGTTGACTTCTCCTATATGAGGACAGAGTCCAGCTGTATCAAAACATTCTGCATGAGCAGGGTGCAGGTTTTCTTAGCCCAGTCTCTTTGCACTATGCAGAAATGAAGAGACTCTGATCTGGAGATAGGAAATTTTTGCTCATGGAGGACAGAAGACGTGGCTTGCCAGCTGAGAGGAGGATAGAGGGTCATTTTTTAATATAGCAAAGGTCAGGCTGTGTAGTGAGTTGATAGGATTTCTCTCCACACCTGTTTTCTGATCCCAAATTGGGAGATAACTCTGAATTACTCCCAGTAATCTTTTTTTTTTTTTTTTTTTTTTTTTTTTTTTTTTTTTTTTTTTTTTTTTTTTTTTTTTTTTTTTTTTTTTTTTTTTTTTTTTTTTTTTTTTTTTTTTTTTTTTTTTTTTTTTTTTTTTTTTTTTTGTCTTTTTGAGACAGTATCTCGCTATGCAGTTCAGGCTGGCCTTGAGCTCACTTTTGTAGCCCAGGCTGGTCTCAAACTCATACCGATCCTCCTGTCTCAGCCTCCCAAGTGCTGGGATTACAGGCATGAGCCACCATGCCCAGCCCCAGTAATCTTTAGAACAAAGACACCCATCACAGCTCTTGACATGAGAGAAACTTCACAATTAGAGATGCCTCCTTCACCATAGGGAGTCTGGAATTTTCAAGATGATTTCTCATATTTTAAAATCTTGGTGTTTAAATTAGAGTGTATGTTCATAAGCCCATCATGCAAATGAGGAACATCGAGGTGCAGAAAAATGGTCAGGACCCTGAAGTGCTCAAGGTTACTAAACTCCAGACTTACAGTCTGAATGACAAACACTGACAGCTCAACAGGGATTTGCCTCTTTCTAGAGTTGTACATGTCAAAGCCTCGAGATGTGGATTGCTTTTGGATCACAACTTTCTAGAATCCTGCCCTGTGGAGAAATAAGAAATGCCCTCAGTCAATTCTATAACCACATTCCTGACTCCTCAGAGTCTACAACTTTCCATGTTGAATACTCAGGCCATCTTTGTTCTCCATTGCTGAGAAGCCAGACTTGATATGATTTCTTTCACAGAAACCACCTTACAAGAAATTTTATAAATTTTCTCTTCATCCATCCCACTGATCTATTATGCCATTGTGAGAATAACAGGGCACACCGACTTTTTAGTCTGAAATAATTTGGGGAAATGGAGGACACAGGCATTCATTCCTGTACCAGTTATGTCCTAAGCACTGGGAGGAGGTCACTGGGATGAGGCTATGGGTGACCCATCACAAAGTTGTCCCCTTGTTTTTCATGGTTGAAAAACAATAGAGAGGCTGTTCAAATTGTATTCTGTAGCCAGAGAGACAGTGCTGGTACATAGCTGTGCTACAGAAGGCCATGAGCAACTGAGTCATGGCCACCCAAGTGCAAAATAGTGATCTGAGGGCTGTATCCACCAGGTAGATATTTCTAAGGCTGTATAAAGCTCCTTTCTTAGGACTGGGACATGACATCAACATCTACAATGTGGAAGAGGAGAGGTTCATATTAATTCTTGCTTTTGGAGGGTGCAGTGCATGGTCAGCTGCTCCAAGGCAGGAGCATCATGGCAGAAGTATAGAGGGAAGCAAAACTGCTCAGTTTATGGCAGCCAGGAAGGCATCCAGGGGACAGCACAGAGAGGAAGAGGGAGGGATCAGCAGCTGTAGTCCCTAACCTTTCAGATGCCTGGGACCTGTTTATGGAAGACACTTTATTCATTGAGCACCTGTGTTCTATCAATTCCTTGAGTGGCTCCCAAGCCAAACAAGTTGACCCAAATAAGTTGTACCACCCTGGAGATGAACCTAGAGTCATGATTAGGAGCCAGAGCTTAGAAGAAAAAGTGAAGCGAACGCCATCTTGGAGTAAGCATGGCTGCAATATTGGAATGGTCAGGTTGCTCTTCCTCCTCTTTCAGCAGTTTAACTAATATGTGTTTAACCTTTTAATAAAATATCCACAAAATGTAAAAGAATTAAATTTATTGGCATGCTGGATACCATGATGTGAGTGTAGAAAAGGCCCCCTTATGTCTGATCTGAGTCTTTGATTTCATGCACATGGATATGGCTGCCTATTGTCTCTCTGACTTACCTGCCTCAGCTACCCAAAACTCCACAACTCATCTTGCTCCTGACTAGAGTTGGTGTCATGACCCGCTGTTCCTAATAGAAAAGCAAAATATGGGGCCTTCCAAAATAGCAAGCAAGATGCCATTAAAAGTATAAACATGAGAGTATTTCTGTCTTCTGTAGGGTAGGTACTTGAGATGTGTTTGTTTGTATTACTGGGTATGCGACCCAGCACCTTTTCAGTGAGCTACATCCTCAGTCCTTTTCTTATTCGGGAGCAGGGTCTGGATGAGTTGCTAAGTACCCAGGCTGGGCATGACTGCGCCATCTTGCCTCATTGCCTCAGCCTCCCGAGTGCTGCACCATAGACATGAGCCTCCACGACAGACATTTTTTTTTTTTTTTTTACCATTTGAGGCCAATATAAGTAAAGAGAAACTTCATATGTACAATACAAAACTTAAATGTGAATATAGCAGTGCATAATTTTTTCACAGAAGCACTGCTTTAGAACCACTACAGAGTGTGTGTCTGTACAATCTTACTGAAATTATAGAAACCTGCACAAAAATATCCCCACTGCCTATTGTTTCTTTGTTTTTAATTTCCCTTGTCGATTCATACATGTACTCCCAACCCTCTATCAGTGGACTTGCTAACAGATTGGAAAATATGCACAAGGATAAAGAAACGTTTCCTGTCCTATCTTTCTTTTCCCTTCCACTTCATTTTCTTTTCCATCATGCATTTTGAGCATGCCCAATCTAGAAATATAAAAATGAAATGTTCCAAAATCTGAAACACTCTGAGCATGTATGTAATGCCATATATGAGGCCATACCACGAAACCTTCCATCACGCCCAAAATTAGTAAATTATTAAAAATGTTTTACAGAATTAATTTCCAACTTTATGCATTAGGTGTCTATAGAACAAAACTCTCTCTCCCCTGCCCACCCTCTCTTTAGCCATCTATCTGCTTGGACTTGGATTCCATTCCCAAGATACATACTTATGTATATACAAATGTCCCAAAATGTGAAACATCTGGGAAAATGTAATTCCAGTCGCAAGTATTTCAGACAGAGGCTATTCAAGTTGTGTATGAGTCAGAAGAGTAACACAACTGGGACAAGATATAGTAGGGTTTCTATTCTTGTTCATTAGGATGTTGCTATGGTTTATTTCTAGATATCTTCCTAAAGTCTCACATTATCACAGGTGGGACCTTTGGAAGGTGATTGATTGGATTTCAGGCAGTTAAAGCTAATGTGCTCTTGGGAGGCACTCCCGGAGGCATGGCCTGGGAGGTTCTATCTCTATTCTCAGGTTTTCCTTGAATCTCTGTTTCCTGTGCACTGTGCCTTCAGCAGATTCCCTCCATCACACCTCTGAGACATGCTGCCTTGCCTCAGAGCCGGCCAGCAAACTACGGGTGGAAATAGGAGCCAAAATCAGCTTCTCCTTTAAGTTCTGGACATCAAGTATTTTGTCCCAATGACGAAGGAAGTATCTAAAATAAATATCATCCCCTCTGCCCCCACTCCCCGGATTTAAAACGATTTCTGGCTTCAAAGGAAGTATAAACTCTTGCACGCCTGTTTTCTTGTACTGGTACTAAAACACTTTCCCCGAGTTTCTCCTCTAACCGCTCTGAGCTGCCATGCATGAGAATTCCCATGAAGCTCTGTGTTAGCAAGGTATCTCAGATGCTAGAAGGACAGAGGGTATTGTACACGACATGCTTATTGTGTTCGACCACTCACGTGCAGCATGTAACTTCACTCACAAAGCACAACAAATCCAAGCATTAGGAAGTTCATTCTGGTGGCAGCAAAGCACAACCAAGCATGGGCTTTTCAGGCACAGACACCATAGGACATGGCTTTGTCTCCGACCTTTGTGGTTCTTCACTCTGTGTTGTGTCTCCTGTTTATGACTTTGCCCTTGTAGCTAAATCTGGACTAGATCTTCCAGATCACATTTTGCAGTGCACCGGTCTCATTTTGTTCAGCTTCTTTGGGTGATCAGGCAAGGGTTGGAGACATCTTGTGGGGCCATCACAGAGCCACGGTACATGTGCTTAGCTCAATCTGTAGTCAGTTGGTCCAGTGGAACCAAGAACTTTGCCCTTAAACACAAACCCATGCGTGCTGCTCCGCTAGCGTCTTAGTCCTCTTTGGCCGTACCTGATTTTTCTTTTCCTCTGCAGCAATCAAAGACAACCTTCTTGCCTCTGTCTAATGTGCTGATTCTTACAAATATCACCATAATGAAGGAGAACCTTAGTGTCGTGCTTCCTGTGCCTCTCAACCTCTGGGGAGAAGATGCCAATGGGCATTCAAAGGCAAAGCCACCACGGCCTATGGGAGAGAGGAATGGAAGAAGCCCAGGTCAGATGGTGAGTCACTTGCTCAAGGACCAGTGCCGGTGGCGCTGGAGACCCCACCCTGAGCAAGATGTGTCGCATCACATCAAGTCCCCAGTTAGCAAACAGCGTACTCCCAACTGCCTTGCGGAAATAAAATCATATTTTCAAATTTATTATTTTATTTTATTTTGGAGGAAGTAATTGTTAGATATGTGCTTCCTGTGCCCCTAGTAAAGCTGCCCTTCAGGCTCCTGTCAAAGTCCCCAGTATGCAAGAGAGAGCTCATTTCCTTTCTTGACATCCTGCTTTGCATCCGAACTTTGATCTCTCTCTCTCTCTCTCTCTCTCTCTCTTACATTATGCTTTTACAACTTGCAGGATGTCTTGTAAATAATCCAAATAGATTTGCAGAAAGCAGATCCCTTGTTCCTGTCAGTGGAGCATCAGGCAATCCCCAAGGAAAATGTTCATTAGCGGTGATTACTTTGATGACATCACCAGTCATCTGCCTCATTCACTTTCTACAATGGTGTAATCTTGCTTTGAAAATTCAGCTCCTAGCACAGAATTATTGGCAAGGGCTTTGAACTACAGCGTCTCCAGCCATATTACAGTTTAACTCTTTCAATGCCAATCATTTCCTGCCTGCCGGAGGCTCCACGGCATGCCGGAGACATCTGAGGACCCTGGCTACATGCAGAGATGATTGCATTAGTTGTATGGATTCAAATTGTGGCAGCATCCCTTCAGAATGCACTCATCCACAAACCGCACTGTGAAGCATCTGTAAGAGGGTAATGAGAAAATATGATTTTGAAGTCAAAAGATCTATGGCAGGCTGTGAGCCCTAACTAAGTTACTTAAGTCATAGAATCTCAATTTTCATCCTTTCACTATGACCCTAGGAATTGGCCGAGGGCTTACAAACAGTTGGAAATGTTGATGCACACTTGTTATCCTAGCACTCTGGGAGGCTAAAGCAGGAAGGTGGTAAGTTCAAGCCTGGCCTGGGCAACTTAGTGACTTAGCAAAACCTTGCCTCCCCGAAAGAACAAGAAGAGACAGAGAACCAGACGTGGTGGTGCACCCTTGTAATCCCAGCACTTGGGAAGCTGAGGCAGGAGGATCCGCGCGAGTTCCCAGCCTGGACTACAAAAATGAGCCCAAAGCCAGCCTGAACTGCATAGCGAGACCCTGTCTCAAAAAAAAAAAAAAAAAGAGAGAGAAAGAGCAACAGAGATTGAGAGAGAGCTAGAGGGGATAGAAAGAGAGAGAGAGAGAGAGAGAGGGAGAGAGTGGGATGTAGTTCAGTGCAAAGGCACAAAGTCTGAAGTAACGGTAGGTATCACTTCTCGGCCTTTTGGCTAAAATCAAGTGAGGTAACTGTAGGAGCTTCTAAACATTAATCAAAATGTGAGAAATCCAGTAAAGTGTACAAGCGCTAAGTATATTGCTTGATGAATCCTACTAATGGAATAACTCCACATTAACCAGGGAAATTGGCACAGGACACCTCACCAGGACTCTAGCAGATCTCGGATCTAGCAGATCCCCTTTCCTAACATAACCTCTACTTGTGTTCTGATCGTTGTGGGCAGATCTGGCTTAGTTCAGAAACCTGATATCCACAAGATCAAGGTCTTTGCCCTCAGTGCCGTCAGTACCTTTTCACACAGTGCTGGAAGGTATGAGCCAAAAACATGGCGAATGTTTGCATTTAAAGCAATGTTATAGCAAAAGACACTTCGGCATGGATTCCGTCAAAATCTTCCTCTCACTTGGAGCCTACTCACTCCATCATCCTTGCCACCTCCTGTATTGGCCTGGAATCTTTATTGAAACATCTATTAAGCTTTATGATCACATTGCACCGGTGTCTGTTAGCATCATCTCAGAGATCTCCTGTCTAGCTATGTGTCAGAGCTCCATAGAATCCCAATGGAAACTAGAAGTAACTATGAACTATGAACCCCATAGTTGCTCCACTGAGTATGGAAGGATATTTGAGTTATTTCTTTCTTCTTCTTATTATTATTTTTTTAATTTTTAATTTTTTTTCTTCTTTCAGAACTTTTGTTTGTTTCTTTATTTATTTTTATGGCTGGCTCAGCCTGCCCTAAGGGCAAGGCTGGGGCAGCATGTGGTGTCAGGGATCGAACCGTGGTCCCTGTAGCCGCCTAAGCTTTCTTTTTTTTTTTTTTTTGAATTTTTAATTTTATTTATTTATTTATTTTTCTTGTTTCAGAACCTTTACTTGTTTATTCACTCATTTTATGGCCGGCTCAGCTCACCCTGAGGGCAGGGCTGGTGCAGCATGTGGTGCCGGGGATCGAACCGCCGTCCCTGAAGCCGCTCAAGCTTTCCTAAGCAAGCGCTTTAGACCACTGAGCCATCCTGCTGGGCCCCTACTATTATTATTTTAATGGTGAGAGGTCTATTTTAGCTCACAGTTTGTAGAGGCTTCAGTCTATAGTCTGCTGGCTCCAAGGGAGGGTGGTGTGTGTCACAACAGAGTGACACTGTAGAGGCGAAAGAGTCCATAGCAGGGTATGTCAGGCAGATGGCAAGAAAAGAAAACGTAAAGCAGCAGCAGCAGCCCTCAGATATATATAATTATTGTCCCTTACAAGGACAAGAGGTGCTCAAAGAGGTGGCCATGAGCTTCCAGACATTTATTAGTATGGCAAACAACTGGTGTGTCTGCATCTGCCAAAATTTACACACTTCAGGAAGAGAAAAGTAGCATTTTTTTTTAAAGCAGATGCCTTTACCCTGGTAATTGAAACCCCAGAGAACATCTTGTACTGCAGAAAACCCACTGTGTTCCCATCTTTAGCGAGGAAACTGCACAAGCGTGTACATCAATCTCAGTGACCAAGGCTACCCAGGAACAATTCACCATGCTAATAAATGTCTCCAAGCCGAAGATTCACTCTGAGCACTACACCTCATTGTAGAGGTCAAATTAACCTGTAGTAATCTCATGGTGTCTCAATAAATTTAGCATGAAAACATTCAGACATATTTTACTTTTCCTGAACTGATTAAGTTGATAGGCTTTTTGATCAATCGGTTTTTCATCACTTTTAAGCGTTCACTGGCCATCAGCATGTCCTTTTCTCTATAGCAGCTGCTGAAGACTTCTGTCCACTGTTTTTTAGAGCTGATATGAAGAAATAAACGTAAGTTTTTCTTCTTCTCTCACTAAACACAATAAAAATCAACATAAAACGTAAGGCAAAGTAATAAAAATTAGATTAAAATTTAACTAAAAGGAAAGCAGAACAAAATAAAAAAGAGAGGAACGTCAAAATTGGTTATTTATGGATATTAATAAATTGGCAAATTTCTAACAGGCCTGTTAAATGCAACCCATGCACACAAATTTTCGTTATTGGGATGGGAAAGATCCAACACAGGAATGTCCTTGCAATCCTGTCCTTACACAAGGAAACACAGATCATGCAGCTCCTAAGATTAAAGATAAAAGACTATAGGGTGGTAATAAATGATTTCATATTAGCAAATTCATTAATAGTAATATGTAGCTCTTTTAATTGAGGAATAGTGTTCTTTTCCCTCAGGTCACTGTGCGCTGTATTTGTTTATCATCAGTGTGCTGATAAACAACTGATCTTTTTCTTGTCTCTGCTCTTATAGCCATAAGAATGGGCATAAGTAAACACACTTGAAATGTTCTAGTCCAAACATGTGCTTAAGATAGCTTTGAAATAACTGTCACTAAAGTGGGTAGACACAATATCACACAGAAACTGTTTAAAGAATCTCTTCCCCATTTTTCACCAACACTTGGTGTTATCACATTTTTAATCTGATTGCTAAGGTATTTGTTGTATTTTATTTCGCTGTCAATAAGGTTAACAAAGTTTTATACTACTACAAACAGTTTAAGCTTATTTTCATGCAAATTAGTTTTTTCATGGAATAATCAACTTTCAAGGATGCTTGCTAAATATGACTGAAACATTCACTATCACCAGTCATGTGTTGCTTATATGAATATAAACAACTTCTGTCCTTTATGGCTTTTTACAAATTCTGCATTTTTAGTCATAATAATTTTATTTTATTTATTTATTTTTTAGCTCTATTGTTTTATTTATTTATTTATTTATTTATTTATTTATTTATTTTGATTTTTGAGACAGGGTCTCACTGTGCAGTTCAGGCTGGCTTTGAGCTCATTTTTGTAGCCCAGGCTGGTCTCGAACTCACAACGGTCCTCCTGCCTCAGCCTCCCAAGTGCTGAGATTACAGGCGTGAGCCACCACGCCCGGCTAATAATTTTATTTTAAGCTACTTAATTTTGTTTAAGTTTTTCATTGTGAGTTACAGTCAAAAAAAATTCTTTAGGGTCTTGTTTAAGGTCCTAATGCTAATCTACATTGTTTTTCTAATTGAGTAATCGTTGGTGGTTTTCAGGTTTTAATCATCCTAAGTGAACTTTTAAAAAATCTTCTCACATTTTCTTATATTTATGCTATTCCATATACAAGCCACTTCAGAAAGAAGAGGGTACAGCAAGTTCCACAAATGTGTAGCCCTGAGGTCTGCCAGTGAGGGGGTTACAGCAGCTTGGATCAAGGCTCCACCTATATGCCAGAGGATGCCGAGCTCTATTAAGGTGCTGCCCTGAGATGCAGGGTGGGGAGCCCTGGAGCCCAGCAGGAGGAGTGCTGCTGCCCAAGTGGGCTTACTTTATACAATGTTGAGTAGAGGTATCATTTTTCTCCCATAGAGAGAGAAAATCTTTTTAGCAGGGATTAGATTACCTTTTCCCCTTATGATTCAAATGTCATTCCTCATCTGACAAGGTTCCACATACATACACATCAGCCTGACTTCAAACATTATAACATGAGCTTATTTTTTCTAATACTGAACAAATACACTATGCTCTTAATGACTTGATAGATCTTGATTTCCTTTTTGTAGGTATGTCCTTTCATATTATATTCTTCAAAGATAAATGACTGTTCTTGGTTATTTATTCTCCTGTGTGTGTTTTGCAATTAGCCCACTAGATAATATTAAAGTTGTCTGGAAATTATTTAAACAAAAATACATAATAGATATAATGTACACATCATAACACTCATCTCTTTAAATTGCATCCTTTAGTGCTCAGCGAGTTCAAAGAGAAGTCATGACTGCCGGACTTTAAAGTCTTTTTTCTTCATCCTGAAGAAGCTCCGTGCTCTTAGCAGGGCTTCTCCACCTCCTCCCACCCCAGGCCCCCATGACTCCTTGCTCCACAGTACATCTGCCTCTTCTTCACATTCGTATCATGGGCTTTTTGGATATAAGGCTTTTGCACCCGCTCTCCTTCATTAGCACAGTATCTTTTAGGTTTACCTAAGTCATTACATATATTGGGACATTATTTCATTTTATAGCCAAATAGCTTTCCATGGCATAGGGATACTGTATTTTATTTACCCGTTTATCTTTTGATGGATATTGGGTAATTTCCATTTTCCCACTATTACACATAATGCTACTATGAACACTTGGCTATAAATTTCTGTGTAAATATAGTTTCATTTCTGTTGTGGTTTGGGGCTTTTGCTAGGTGAACAGTATAGTACAGGACATGTTTTATAGTAGTATTTTCTAATGAATCACCCAAGAATCACATACTACAAGTGCAGGAAATCTATCCACACACTAAATATTGAGGAATGCAGCTGAGGGTCTACAGCTCATAGCAGTGCCTCCCACCAGTCCAACTGGAGGCCTAGAGCCCACAACAAAGTCCCATGCAGGCTTACCTCATGCGTGTGTGCTGGAAAGTCCTAAAGGTCATAGGTGGAAGCTAGGAAGCCTATGCCAATGCGGTGAAGAATCTGTGCTAGCAGGCTGAGAGATCTGCACTGTAGCCAGGAAACAGGGCTCAAGGTAAGCACCAGAGCTCCCCCAAAAGTGCTATAGCTGTCCTCAGCCACAGTGAGGTCCAGAGCTCCTCCAGTAATGAGGAAAGCCATGTTCTCGTCAGAAAAGGCAATACAACAAGCTTTTCCATGAAGCTGAGCAGTGCATCACCTTCCCCACCAGAGCCAGAAGGCAATGCTCAGGATGAGGACCAGAGCTTCTCCAAAGTTTATCAGCAAAGCCAGTATGACAAGGTCCTCCCGCAGAACAGCCCAAGAGAACTAGCCGCTTCCAGCAGTTCCAACAGCTGCTCCAAACAGCATCCCTACCAGCGTTCCAGCAGCTTCTCCTGTTCTGCCTTTACGCTGCTGTCAACAACCCTGAGGTGGGCCCCCTGCACCCAGCATCATGCTAGTTTAATTCACCTGCGTGTAGCAAGTTGGCCACTAGCTAGCGGCCCACCAGTTTCCTTGAATGTGTACAGTACACAGCCTGGTTAAAAACATGGTGTATGTTTAAATTCAAAAAAAAAATTACAGTAAAGATACACTGCCATGAGTCTCCCATATTTCACTCTCCCTCACTTTAAACTCTTTCTGCAGCAGCTCTCCGGTCCTCCTTCCTGAGCATCTTTACCAGACATGATGAGACAAACAACCAAAACCCTGGCGACTGCTGCTGCTGGGCGTTGTCCCATGGATGGAAGCTCGAAAAAGCGTCATGCTGTGTCCTTATCCACCTTAGTCACCAGAGCGGGCACTGTGTGGTTTCCGGCTTTCATCAAAGGCATGATGGCCCTGAACGGGAAACGTTTTGAATTCATTGCAGACACTGAAGCAGCCAGGACAGCACAGCTAAAGACACTTAGGAAGGAGGACTCTAGAGCTGCTGCAGAATGTGGTAAGGAAAGAAAGGATCTGGGGAGAGAGCGAGAGGTGAGCGGTGGGGTGAAACTGAGTGACAGGCATATATATTAAATCCTCATGCTGAGTGGGGTGATTGCGTATCTGAAGCACACACTGATAAAACATAAAATAAATTTAAAACACAGGAAATGATGAGCTATGTGTATTTGAAGCAAGGGGAAGTATTTTGACAGAGATTAATGGAAATATGCATTTTACTGGAAGAAACTTGAAATATATGGTACATTTTGTGGTCACACCTCATATATACCTAGAAACAGGATTGTCAGACTGTGCAGTATCTGAGAATGGATCACAGTTCATCGTTCCTTGTTTGCCAAGATCTCTTGAATCACAGTTCGAGGTGTCTGCCACTTATAAAATACATGTAAGTTTGAATAGAGTGTTGTGGGCCAGGATTGAGCTGGACTGGAGATTGGATTCCTTTCTCTTTCTCTGAAGAGTTTGGGTTATCTCTAAAGCAGGTTTTAGCTTGGTTGGACTTAAGCAGACCTCATCTGATTGGACCCAGACAGCAAATTCTTGCGTGAATAACTGCTCAGGTTTCCCTCCAGACCTGTTTTGCTTTTGCTGTACAGCAGACACTGGAGAACCGCTCCCAGGCACCATGGAGATATATACATACATATATATATATATATATATATATATATATGTCATATATATATGCATGTGCTTTGTATGTGTACATGCTTATATATAGGTTAAATGACATGTACATGCATAGGAATACATACGTGAATCTATGTTCTATATGCCTTACACAGGTCACATATGCTAGCATATACTTAACACATTGAAAACATATAAAAATAATTGTCTTATGAAATATGTACTAGCATATGTCCTTCTGTGTCTGTATGGGGTAGGGAAGATTTTCCCTGACCCTAAAAAAGAGTAAGTGGAGTACATTTATTTGGGATTAAAACATCCTTTCCTTAGATTGTAGTCTGATTTTTGATATTTTCTTAGAAATTTAACCAACTTAAGAAGCCACAGATTTACTTACACAGAATTTAGAGATGCAACCATTTGATTTAATAGTGATATCTAATACGTTTTTCCTTTAGTGGAGCAATTTCATGTAGTTTAAAATAATCCAGGCACATATCTATGTGAAGAATAAGCAAAGCTAAAGATAAATGAAGAGGACTGATAGCAAGGCAAATTTCAGGATGTCACCACTTGATGGTCTTCTCTGTCAATTTTAACGCTCTCATAGTTTCAAATATATTTTACAACTATGAACACTTAGGGTGTACATGGACATATATGTCCATACAATTTTGAATTTAACTTTACTATTATAGAATTCAGTGTTTCTTGGCAACTACCTCAGAGAATAGTGAAAGGAGAAAAATAAGGCTTTTGAAGAAGACTTGGGTAATATCTGTCTGTAAACAATATCCTGAAATAAATAAAATGCAAGGTTAAAAAAAACTGTCAACTTAGGAAAATGTATATAATAGGTGCTTAGCGGATCCTTATCTTTTTCTTCTTTTTTTTTTTTTTTTTCTTTCTTCTTTTGTTTTGTGTGTGTGCTGTACTGGGAACTGAACTTAAGACCTTCATTCTAAGTTATAGTCCAAGCCTGTTTTATATTTTTGTTTTAATAGGGTGTCTCACTAAGTTGCTCAGTCTAGGCAGAAACTTGCGATCTTCCTGCCTCAGCGCTCCGAGAGTGCTAGCATTGCAGACATGTTATCACCATGCACAATTATATTCCTAATTTTTAGTAAACAAAAATAAAATAAATGAAAAGAGCCGGGCGTGGTGGCTCACGCCTGTAATCCCAGCACTTGGGAGGCTGAGGCAGGAAGATCGTTGTGAGTTCGAGACCAGCCTGGGCTACAAAAGTGAGCTCAAGGCCAGCCTGAGCTGCACAGTGAGACCCTGTCTCAAAAATTTAAAAAAAAAAAAAAAAAAAAAAAGAAAAGAAAGAACAACATACGAGACTAGCCCCTTCCGCCACCTCCGCACCTTCCTACTTCTCAGAAAGCACCCGGGTTCTGACCCAGCTCCCACACCTTCCTCCTCCCCTCCCAGAGGAGTGTGAATCCCGTGCATTCAGAGACTGAAATCCGTGGGAGACATTTGCTTTTTGTTTTTAATTTGCATTTCCTTTTTATATCTGAGAAGATTTTATCTTGTTAGTTCTTCTAGGTTTACCCTCATACAAAAATAAACTTTTCCAATAAATCTGTCTCTTGATTTCCCACTACAAACTAAAGAAAACAGGAAACTTACACAGGCTCCACCTCTCCTTCCCACTTCCTGTTCTTTGTTATAAAACACTTTTCTACAGTCCATTATAGTTAGGGAGTTCCTTTTCTCCATAAATAAAAAGGTTTGCTTTCCTAAACTGTAAACTATGGCATGTATTTTAGGTAACCATTACAACTTCAGACATTTGAATCTATTTTACATTTCCATAGTTTCGGTGGTCACTGTTAGTTTTCTTAACTCCATCACTTGCTCGTTTTCACCAGTCTGCTTTCCCCAGGTGTCACCCCTACGTCCAGGCACTTTCTCAGATGTCTGTTCTGTCCCTGTATATTTGGAAGACAATCAGGCTGTCCCGACATTCCTGGACCCTGCGGCTTCTCAGCCCAGGAACCTCCCTGGCCATTTCTGCATTGTTGTCTGGCATTACCTAATGTTCTATAAAAGTCGGGGTGCGGCGAATATTTTTTTCCTCTTACAGGATTTTTAGTTTCCCTTCATGTGCAGGAGCTTTGTCAAGATACAGTCTCTTACACGAAGAAGGTTATCCTCTGGACCAGTAATTCTCCCAAACCTCAAACTCATTAGATTCTCATTCTCAACAAAACTCGGTGGCTGTTTGAGTGTCTCCATTTTAGAAGTCAGAAATCAGCCTGAGAAACTTGCATAACCCGCACAGCGCTGAGAGGATGGAAGCGCAACTGGTGTCACATATTCTCTCACGCCCTGTTTGCCCCCATGGGGACGGAAATGATTCTCCTGCCTCAATGTTCCGCAACTTTTTCACTTCGGCAACTGTATCTTCTCCGGAGCTCTGAAAACCTTCTGTCTGTCCACCATTTCCTCTTCTCCATTTCAAGGACACCGTGTATGTGCATTGCTCTGGGGGCGAATAATTACCATTATGCAAATGGCCATTGCAACTGCCACACCACTGGGCTTCCCAGTGACTCTGCGATTACCACAGTTCTCCCAGTTTTGATTTTCAACTGGCGTTTCCTGTTTCCTCCACCCACTCGGTTATGTTTCTTTCTTTTCATGGCACATTTTATTTCATGCTCATATGTAACAGTTGTGCACATGATTGGGCACAGCCTGATAGTTTGATGCACGTGGTCAATATGCAATGAACCTATCAGGACTGTTCCTGTGTTCATCATCTCAAACACAGCTTCTTTGTGTTGGGAACATCCAGTACCCTCTCTTCTTGATATTTTGAAATATATACTAAATTATTATTGTCTCTAGTCACCTGGCTGTGCTGCATACACCAGAATACTCTTCACTATAGTTTTGAAGTATTCTTTATCCTCTTACCCCATTTTGTTTCCCAGTCACTGTAAGTAATCATTATTTCTGTCTCTGTTTCTCCAAAATAAACTTCCATATATAAATGAGATCACACAGTATTTGTTTTTCTGAGTATGACTAATTTCACTTAACATCATGTTCTCCTTTCCACCTTGCTACAGGTGACATGTCACTTTTTATGGCTGCATAATATTCTCTGCATTCACATATTTTCAGTGGACTCATGGGTTGGTTCCATAACTTGGTTATTGGGAAAAATGGTCAGATAAGCATGGAAGTAATGATATCTCTTGTGCATGCTTTATTACTTTTAGATGTTATTTAATATTTGTTCCTACTTTGCAAATTTTTTCAATGATCTTACATTTTATATTTTAATTTAGAACTTGCCTATAATTTTATAAATGGTTAAGTTAAAAATATCTGTGTAACAATGTATATTTGTTCTTATTGTTACATTCTGTAGGGGTTTTAAAGTTTAGAATATCAACAATTGATGGAAAACACCTGTTTCATGGTATATGTAAGGCATTTGATATTCAGGAAGATAGTGATGTTAAACGCAAGTGCCTAAGTTATAATAATGTCAGTAAAGTTCTCCTCTGGATAGTTAACAACTTAAGTTTGCAGTCCAAACAATTAGACAAAAAGAAGGGATATAAGAATAGCCAATATTTTGGCTCTAGCTCTTCAAAGTCAGTGAGAATACAGGACATAAAAGAACCTGTGCTTTAATGGTCTATAACTCAGTGGAGTCCCAAATTTCCTGTTCAAAGAGATTGTGGCGCCACAGAGGAAAGTGATCAATGATGTGCAGTGTGTCTAAGGAGAGTTACCTAGAGAGAAAACATTCCCTCAGGCTTCCACAGAGAGAAAAATGATCGAGCAATGCCATGATTCATCCAGATGGCTGACACTGACAAAAGTGTTGCAAATCTCCGTACCCGGTTCCAGCGTAAACCCTGAGAGGACCTAACTGACTTTGTGAGATACAAAAGTTACATATTCTTTACAACTTACGTCATGCTTTATCTTGGTCTTAACTATCCAGCAGAAAAGTCTAACCATAAGGTATAAAAATGAAAGCCATATTAAGATGCTGAGTGGTAAAAGGCTCAGATCAACATCCCCCAATAATGCCAGACAAGCTAATAATCCACTACTGCTATGGATTATTAGACGAAATATATAGCTACTTTCTCTTTGTGCAATGAAAAGAAAGATTTGTACTAGTGATGTTTCAATAAGAAATCATGCCTGCATCTTGCACTGAACAACTATGATGAAGACAACCTTATGCCATGTATTAACTATTATTAAAAACTAGAACTTGCTTTTCATCCTAATTATAGTGTTTTTGTTACTTTGAGATAGCGTTTTACTAGAATATTCATTGTATTATTTGGTAAAGCTCTTCTTCAAGAAGAAATTCTTTTTTTACATGCCACTTCTTTACATGCTATTTTCCCTCTACCTTCTCTTTATTTTTCTTTACTTTCATTTTTTAATTATAGCAGTAGATTGAAATTTGCTTTCTCTTTAATTTTTCTCCAATCTTGGCAGCTGTGCAGACCCTGCTTTGTCTATGGACAGAGCTCACAGACTCCTCTTTGTGTCTGTGTGTGTGACTTCCCCTAGAGGCTTGATTTGAGGCTTGAAGACTCCTGGTGTTTGTTTGCTTATACTTCTGTTTTCTTAAGAAGCCCCAGCTGTGGTTGTGACTGTTCTGATTTGTGCATATTTCCTATTCAAATTTGCATAATTTCATTGTCCTAATTGGGTTTATCCCGGATAGTCCAGGATTTATCATTCTTATGTGGACAGGGAAATTACATTTCTATTGGATTGTTCCGCTAGTGTGCACAAGGCCTGACAGATACATCAGCTTCGCCCTATTGTTTCTGGAGGTACTGCTAATGGCACTGCTGGGGAAATGAGGAACATTTATTGTTTAAATGAAGAGCAATTGGAAACAAGAACATACAGAGTTCTTCCTTCCATAATAATCCTGTCCTCATTCAAATCCCATCCCATTGTCTTAGTTTGTCTCTTATCAATAAAAATAATCAGCTGTGATCAATCACTTCCTCTCCTGCCTTCTCCGTATTTAAAGAAAACTAGTAAGTTTTCAGTCTTATCTCACTTTGCAAATTTTCCACTTATGATTTTGAGAAGAGTCTTCAAGTGGGGATGCAAAATGTCTTAAAATTACACAAAGTGGAAGATCTAGGAGAATTCGGCAAAACTTTGCCTATAGAGCCCTCCCAGGATCTCTTACAGCTTTTAAGCAATGGAAAAGATTTGCATGTTATTTCTAGATACTTTTGTCTCTGTTTCCAGATTATCTTCTTCAGGTGAATGACAATAAGTCATGCCCCACTCCTTTTATGTATCCTTGGAGAATTTATTTTTTAAATATCTTTGCATATTAATTTTTATTTTACTAGATTTAGAATAAGTTTTGTGATTTTGCTTTGCATGACAATATGTTCCCATGGTTCCCGTGGTTAGCACAAGTTAACCCACATTTCACAAATTTAAATTAACAATGTCATATTATTTTTCTCCCATTTTTGTATGATGATGAGGCCCAGATTAGTGATTCTTTCTTATTTAAAGCTCCTCATTTTGGTATGATGGGCCATGCACAGGGTTGGGGTCATGTGAAACTTTTCCATATTGTATTTTCAGTTCGGCTAGGGAGGCTCAAACATGTGGAACTATAGCAGCTGGACTTGCTAGAGCACCTCTTCTCTAACCTTAGTTTTTGAGGAGCCATGAAGTTTTCCAGCATGCAAGCACTGAGAGTGGTGCTGCCGAGTTTCAGGGGGATGATAAATGGGCTCTTCTAGAAGTGTGTGGAGTCCTGAACTTATTGCTGTAGGCCATTTTAGAAAAAGCAAATCTGTCAAAGTTGGTCCTCTGTGCGCAACAATCTCATTTCCCTGGGTGGGGGTTTACTGAGCCTGATGCTCCCAACTAGTTCTGGATGTGATCAGGGCCCTGCATGCAGATCCTGAACCTCAGCTCCATGAAAGTGGCCCTGCAGGATCTGAAGGCCTGTGAGATAAAAAGCAAAACATTACCCCCTCCCATCCCTCTCTACACCCCACGAAGGGTAGAACATGGGTAAAATAACCATGATGGATAATCCCATCAAGAAAGCAATTATGGCAATGTAGACAGAAGTTCCTGGTCTGCAGCATTTGTAAAATTCAGCGTGGCACTAGTTTTCTAAACAGCTGTATTGAGGTATAGTTGATATACAATGAACTGCATATATTAAATATGTATAACTTCGTGTATGTTGATGCAAATGCTAATGATACTCTCATTGAAATCAAGGTAGTAAGTATAACAAACACTTCCTCAAATTGTCTTGTGTTCATTTATGGTGTCTATGTATGTGTGTATGTGTGTGCATATGTGTGTGCATATGTGTGTGTTAAGAAAACTTCACATGAGGTCTACCCTCTTAATTTTTAAACCACACAAAACTTTGCTATTAATTACAAGTACAATATTTTGCAGCAGACTCCCAGATGTTGTTCATCTAACATAATTAGATTTTTGTTCTTATTGAACAATTCCCCACTTTTCCCACCCCTAAACCATGGCAACCACTGTTGTGTTCTTTACATCTATGAGGTTGTTTTATGCAGTATTTTTTTCTTTTGTGACTAGATTATTTCACTTAACACAATGCCCTCCAGATTCCCCCCTACTGTGACAGGGAGCAAGAATTTTTATTTTCTTTTTAAGACCAAATACTACTTCACTATATGTGTGTCAGTCAGCTTTCTGTTGCTGTGACAAAATATCTGAGATAAACAAGCTCTGTGGTGGCCTGAAACCTCTACAAACCATGAGCTAAATAAGCCTTTAACTTTGGATAGTGAGTATTTGGTCTCAGCAATGAGAGAAAAGTAACTAACACCCCTGTCAATTCACTCACTGAGGGTTACTTAGGCTGTTTTTACACCTGGTCTATTATAAGTCGTTATAATTGAAATGGAAGTGCAGGTATCTCTCATTGTTTTATTTTTTTAAATATGTATTTGGTACAGGGTCCTACTGATCAGCTTGTATGCATAGTGATCCTCATGTTTTCAGCCTCCCTAGCCCTGGGATTACAGATGTGTGCTACCACAACTAGTTGTTTCAGCATGCCTGGTGGTGGGACCTGCATGGCATGTGGTACCGGGGATCAAACCCTAGCTTCTAAGCTTGCCTAAGCAGTTATTTAGTCCACTGAGCTGTCTTGCCATCCCCAAATATCTCTTTAGGATCTTGATTTCAACTTTTTGAATATGGACTCAGCATGAGGATTTCTAAATTATATGATAATTTTCTTTTGGCTGTTTAATAAATTTACATACTGTTTCCCCTAGGATTACACTGGTATTCATGGCTTGTAACAGTGTACACGGCTTCTAGTTTCTCCACAGCCTCGCCAACACTCGATATATTTTGCTAACGACAAGCTTAATAGGTGTGAGGTGATACTCAATCCTGTTTTGATTTTCACTTCCTAGAAATGTCTCATTTCAAATCTACAGTAATAAAGACAGTATGACAGTAGCATAAGGACAGATATGTAGACAAATGGGACAGATCAGAGAGCCTGTAAAGTAAATCCATGATGTAGGCTGCAATAATTTAAGTCTGAAGTGTCCCACCCCTAAAGGACTCTTGAGGGTGGCACTTTGGAGAGATGGTACAAGCTTTGAGAGATGAGGCCTGCAGGAGGAAAGTTGAGCCATGGGAAGTATGCTCTTGAGCAGGATTCCAACCTCAGCTCCTCTCTTGCCTCAAGTCACAGCTTCCATGAAGTGAGCATCGCATGCTACCACCTGCTCCTGCCACGATTTCCTGTACCCCTTAACCCCATAACATGAAGCCCAAGGTTGGCCTTGAACTCACTCGGTATCCCAGGCTGGCCTCAAACTCAGAGCAATCTTCCTGCTCTTGCCTCTTTTTTTCTGGTTTGTTTTTCCTTTTTTTGTATAGAATTTTATTACTTTTAATAAGTAACAATGGGACAGTTTCAAAACACGTTAGTAGGACAGCCACAATAATTAATACAGTGCATATTGTTGTCTTCATAGTAGTTGTTCAGAATACAAGATGCAGACATGATATTTTTCTAAACAACTATTGGTACAAATATTTCTTCTCATTGAGCTAAGATAAAGTAGTTGTATGCACAGTCCAATATTCCACAGTAGTAGTGGGTTATCAGCCAAACTGGCATTGTCAGAAGCTGTTGACTTGAGCCTTTTATAGCTCAGCGTACTATTATGGTTTTACTTTTAATGCCTGGTGGTTAAATTTTCCTGCTGGATGGTAAAGGCCAAATTAAAGCAAGACCTATATGACAAAAACATGTAGTTCTTGTGTCTGACAAAGTTAGTTAAATCACCAGGATTTACCTTGACACCATGTAGCCTTCTGAGTGCTGGTGTTAAAGGCATGCACCACCATGCCTGGTGTCAGTAATACCTGAATGTGACACAATCCTAGAGCAACAATGCTGAAACTAAGAAAGGTAAATGTGCCAAATTTAAAAGGTTCTATATAGCAAAGAAAATGATCAGCAAAGTAAGAAAATATCTACAAATCACCTATCTGATAAAACGTTAATTTTCCCTATTTATATAGAAATTTCACAACCAAATTTATAAAAAACAAAGAACCAAACAAGCAATGGAAGTGTAGTCAAAGGACCTAATCAGAATTTCCAGGAAAAAACATAAAATTGACAATGGTAGACAAAGTATGTTTAATTATATTCTAGTGCAGATGCCTGGCCAGTTGCCAGGGTGCAGAGTTCTACCTTCTGAATTCTTCTTCTTTTGCTTATGATGTAGCAAATATTTACAGCATTGTAGTTTGCTTAGCCAGCTTCCTGTTTCATGAGGTAAGAGATCCAAAGATCTCTTTACTTTTTAGTATTTTTGTCCCTTTTGTCCTGTAAGCTTACAGGATTTCTTTAAAATTGTTCTGCATTTTCAGTAAATCAATAGACATGAAATGAAAGTGACACCCACAGATTTTTCCAAGATCGTCCCATTTCCAGCGTGGAGTTCCTGGAGAATTTTGACAGATTGTGATACAACTGATAGTAGCCTAAGGGTGACAAGCAATGGAGAACTATGCTAGACAGGAGTCTTAGTAGACCTGTTACTTAATAGTAGAATCTTCAGACCAAGTCCTTGAGATCTATTATGCAACAAAATATATTACTCTGTTGGGCCAGCCAGATAGCTGAGTGAATCAAAGCACCTGCTTAGCACAGAGGCTGGGGTCTGATCCCCGGCATTCGGTGCTAGCTCCGCCCTCAGGGCATGCTTAAAATGGGTGTGCTGGAGCCAGCATGTAATCACAGTACTAGAAAACAAGAAAATCACTACCAGTCTGCTCTATGTAATGAGAGCCTGTAGACCCTGTACTAAATACATTAGAAAAAAAAAAAAATTCTGTGTTCTCAGCACAGTATTTTATTATAATCAGCTTTACTGCTTCTTATTGTACTTTTTTCTGTCCATAAATCATTTCTGAATTTCAGCATTGCCTACTAGGTTCTACCTCCTTTATAGTTCATGCTTCTTTTAGGTCATTTATCTCTTACTATCTTTTCTTGCATGCAGTAATGTACCCATGCAACCTCATCAACATTTTGCCTAGTTATCTGGGTGGGCAAGGTCACTTGGCATCTCCACATTGCTTGTCTTCTCTGTGTAGGATGAAAATGGTGATGCTCCTTTCTTATCCTTTTTCTCAATACCTGTTTACTCTTTCCTGTCCATCTCCTCAGAGCTCATCAAGCCCCCCTAACCTTCAAGGGTTTCCAATGTTTATTTCAGTCCCTCATCAGCTTGTCTCAAAGTGGCCACCACAGTCTCTAGGACCTGGCGACAGCAGCATCTCACGTGCAGTGCCAAAACACACTCCAGTGATCTCCTGCTGTCTGGGAGGGTTAGTCTTAATTATGTCAACTTTACTGACTCAAGAGACATCTGGGGAACTAGGAAAGGATATGTAGGAGTGCACCTTTGTAGGTCATCGAGGCTATTTCTTGTCACTTCCACCTTCCTCTCTGACTCTGTTCTCCTCCTCTGCTTCTGCGTCACCACAAAGCAAGCAGCTTTGCTGCACCACATCCTTCCACCATGATTTTCCTGCATCAAGCCAGTTAAGCATTGACTGGAAACCCCTAAAATGTAGACCCAATAAACCCGCTCTTCCTTTAAATTGTAGGTGTTGGGTATCATGTCCCAGTGTTAGGGAGCTAACTACAACACTGCTCAACATATCACACCATACATCAGTACCCCTGAACAGCAGCCTTCTCACATCTCTGTAGCTTCTGTGGACCAATGGAAAAGTGCTTAGTGATGTCTATCACAGAGGCGCAATTCTATATGCCTGGCACTCGTGGCTCCTTTTTGCTCTGATACCTGTGTGTGGTGACAACAGAAAAAAAAAATATTGTTTTAGTTACTTCTTTGTTAATGGAGTGAATATTCAATATTCACAATTAAAGGATAAAAAACTTATTTCAGCTCTCGATTTGTAGATGCTTCATTCCATAGCAGGCTAGCTCCAGCATAGGGCAGTACAGCAGAGGGAGAGGAGAAACAGTCCATGGCAGGGCAGATAAGAGGCAGAAAAGTCCGCTTTCCAACTTTCCATTTATATTCCATCCAGGCTACAAGCCTGTTTGTAGGTGTTACCCATATCAATGGTGCATCTTCCATTATCCACTTCCAGAACTATGCTAAACTGATTTAATACATATGCATACACCTTAGATGCAGCTACCTCTGATAAGCTTCATCTATGAGCACAGGAGCCTTTGGAAGCACTTCTAGATACAAGCTGTGCCACTTGTATTCTGGTTGGTAAGGCTGGGCTCCTGCCTACATGGTTTTTCCAGTTGGCCCTTTCCAACATGACCAATTTAAGGTAGATTCAGAACCAGCAAGGAGACACAGAAAGGCTGAACCTCTGTCACTTTTTTAGCTTAGCTTCAAAAGTCATAGGTGTCACCTCTACCACTCTTTTGAGCCATTGGTCTTGAGCCTCCCAAGACTTAAGATGCAGATAAGCATGATCTGCTCCTTTCCATAAAGGCTCTGGATGATTCTGGATGACTCTGGAGATGATAATCTGCCATACTGAGTTTTACTTACCATTTTAGGAATCTGTATATACTAGTGTGAGTAGAGAGAGAGTGGAGATGGGGAAGATGTATTGAGTCCCATCATGAGGCACAAGGAGGAATTTGAGAACCTCCCAGGAGGAGGTCAAGATATCAATGAATGTGCTAACAGCTGTCAGGGCTGTGGAAATTTCTAAAGCTTTGTACCTTCCTATAGTGGGTTTCTTCTATAATTCTTGAGATGAAATCAAGAAAGGTGTTGCCTTCAGATGGACTCCATTCTGCAGCATTTATAGATAGAACCTGAAAGAAAATCACAGGGGTTTTTGCAGAGCCCAAGCCTGAATCTGGCAGTAAACAGACCTCGTGGGGGAAGTGAATGGCCTAGAAACAGAGTTGTGACTCTCGGGTCAGCCTCTTCCTTCCTGCTATGAGATCGTCACAGTAAACCGCTAAGGTCACTCAACCTTATGTGCCAAGCCATTATTTGATTAACCTAATGCAGCTGTAAAGCAGGAAAATAGGACACAGAATCACATAAGTCTATCTCCAGAGTCTGCAGCTTTTCATAACAGTGCTCATGTAACAGGCAAGACACAGAAGTTTCCCTTCTATAAGGAAAAGGTGCTTCTCTTCTCTCTGAGAACAAGGAAGAAGGTCAACACTCAGACATGCTGGCTGAGGAAGACTGCCTTCGTCTCCCTCCTTCTTTCCTGAAACATTAACAGACTCATCAAGAAAGACATTTGTGAAGACGGTCCTGTAAACATGAGAAGGTAGTTCTGTCATTGATTAGTTCAGTTAAAAGTTACAAGAACACATTCATTAGGACAGATAAATGAAAAATGTCCATCAATTGCTTTTATGCTCCAAATTATACAGATACTTCAAGTTATTTGAAGTTTTGCAGTATCTGTATATGATGGCAGCTATGAGAAAGATAAATTTCAGAAGATTTAAGCATCTTGCATACACAGTGAGTAGGAGATCAAAATGAGAGATCAGTGTGTAACTGGAAATTTAATATACGATTTCTGAATATGTATTGAAAGAACTAACTACATTGGCCGAGAAGTGTTATAGCTTCTATCAATGTGTTATCCTTATGGGCAGGACCCTGAAGATGAGATTGGGACATTGTCAGGGGTGATACAACTAGTCCAGTCCATTGATGAGTTTATAGCTAAATGTGATGTTAGCAGGTAAATCCTGATAGGAGGATGTGGGACGCTGGGACAGTGGCCTGAAGGGTCTATCTCCCTCCTCCTCCCTTGGTCTCACTCTTGGCTTTCCACTAGCCTGCTCTTCAGCCTTGGAACCAGCCAACTACTGGCTGAGACCATTATAAACTGTGAGCCAAGGTAAACTTTCCTCCCCAGAATTGTGGGTGTTGAGTATTGTGTCTCAGGGATGAGACAGTAACTGAGCCAAGGAGAGACTGAAAAAGAGGACCAACTCATCTAGAATATAGGGAAACATTGGACTAGCCCAGGCCCTGCGAATTCAATGGCTATACCATGTTTAATGGCACCATAGCCTTAGACAGCATGGTTTTAAATCATACCTACAGAACTATCATTGTGTAACAGGCTTGTAAAACACTTACGTAAAGTTGTCTACTAGGAATATAGACACACCTACCCAGATTTGTGTCCATCAATTGCTTGAAGACAAAGAATTCTTTAATATGAATCTCACTGTATATAAATGGACGCTCTAAGCTAAAAGCTTTATATCTTGGATATCAATTAATCTTCCCAATGGCTTTATGTTGTGGCTGGCACTAACTTTTCGATACTATGACAAAATATCTGAGAATCAACCTACGAGGAGGAAAGGTCTATTCTGGCTTAAGGTTTCAGAAGGTTTGGTCCTTGGTTATAGGCCCTGTTGCTCTGGGCAGTGCGGTATGTCGTGGTGGGAGCACATGTCAGAAGATGCTGCTTACCTCCTGGAGAACCAGAAGTCAGAACAGAGACTAAAAGGAGCTAGAGCCTCAGTGTCCCCTGAAAAGTGGCACCTCAAGTGGCCTCACTTCCCCCCAGGGCCTGCATCTCAGCACAGGCTGAGGACCAGGCTTTTATCACACAGGCTATGAGGTCCTTCCCAAAGCACATTATTTTCACTTAGTGGAAATGAGGGAACTTAAGTTATCCCATCTTGACAAGCTTGCACAATTAATTTCTGAGGAGCAACAATTAAGATGCCAGTTAGAATCTCGCTGAGGTCAGACTTCCTTTTGGGGAAAGCTATTTGTCTTTGTTACTTTCTTGTTGCTGGGACAAAGTACTTGCCATTCACAGCTTAAGCAGGATAGGCTTACTTTACTTCACAAATTTTTAGAGAATTGTGTCTATAGGCAGCTGGTTCCAAAACAGGAACATCATGGCAAAAGGACCGGGCAGAAGAAAAAACACACAACTCGTCATGGCCAGGAAGCAGAGAGAAAAGGGAGGAGCTGGAAACAAAGGTACGTCGTCCTTCCGGATCGCGCCTCAGTGACCACTACAATTCTGACCACACCTCCTAACCTCATATTTAGCTCGGGATTCACCAATGGTGGACAAGTACAGCACCCCCACGATCTCATGACCTTCCAGAACACCCCCTCCCAGTGTGTGAGACTGCAGAAGGATGTTATAGCTCTAAAACATAACTGTATTCATGATCTATAAGGGTTGGTACCCACTTTACGGCTTAGGCTGCCCTTGGCCTGGAAGGTTTTATTGAAAATCTATTTGCTTTCACTCTTCCTACTATTTCCTCCCAGTGTATGACTCAAGTTTTTCAGCCGCTTTGCCCTTCAAGCCCTTTATGAGGGAATCCGGGCTGGAGGGAGTTCAAACACAGTTAAAAGAGCCCCTTTGCCCCTTTCTACTTTTGCATTTATTTTTAACTACATGTTTTTCTGACAGCAACTCTGTTTGTCCTGACTTGAGTCTGGTACTATGAGTCACGGGGAGATATAATATGCTGATTGCTGAACCAGGTTATAATTTTTTTCCTCCTTTATGACTCATTCTCTTCACTTCTCTCTAATTTGTGATAAAAATCAGTAAGATGTGAACACAGAGTTTCTAATGGGCTGTGTTACTTTCATGACACTAGGGACTGAATCCAGGGTTTCTGCGTGGGGCTCTATCCTGATCCATCACGTACCCCATTCATTTCTTTTCTTTTTTTTTTTAGGTTAGAGTCAGAATCTCACTAGGTTGCTAAATTGCCCAGGATAGACGCTAACTAGTGATCTTCCTGTCTCAGCCTCCCTGAGTGCTGAAATTACAGGTGTGTGCCCCCCATGCCTGGCTGGGCCTTATCTCCTCCTCTTCACCTTATTTCCCTACTCCTGTTTTATAATTATTCCTTTTTAATACAGTACCAAGTGTCTTTATTCATCTTTCTTCTTTTTGACTCCAAAAATCAGTATTTCTTCCATTCTTCTCCAATACACTTCTTTTCAGCTTTTATGAGCAGGTCTGAATGAAGCACTGCATCATCCTTCAAGGTACAATGACTTTCATCCCCACCCCAAAAAAGCAAAGCTTTCACAGAATTCAGAATAAATGGTGAAGACATCTAGGAAGACTGTTTGCCTGATGAGCATATGAAATATATGTCCAGGACAGACTTTCCCTACCTAGACATGTTCAAGCAGCACTCACAGTGCGACCTATAAGGTGGGACTTGAAGTATAGGTAGGAGTTCATGGATAAAGAAAACAGTAAAAAGAGCTCGTGGTTCTAGACAACGAGGGGAAGAGCTGTGTTTGGTGGCAATGCAGGCTGAGATTACTGCAGATTTACTGCCAACATTTTCAGCTCCCCACCAGATGGGCAAGGAGAAGTTTCTGAGAATCTCAAGGCTGTGCTTCTTCTGAGAAAGTTTGTGCAAGACAACAAATGAGTGCATAAATGTGGGAGAATTTTAGTTACTTTTTCATGACTGAGACAACGTGGTCGACATTCAGTGTTAGCATAGATGGGTTAGCTCAGCTCACTGTAGAGTCTATAGTATAGACGCTTCAAGGCCCCAAGGCGGGTGCCTCAACAGCGGAGAATCACAGCAGGAAACTGTCCTTGGCAGAGCAGGCAGGAGATAGTGAGCAGCAAGCCTTTCTCTTTCATCCCATCCAGGTGACAAGCATTTTGGGTGGTGTCACTCATAACTAGGGCGAGCTTCTGTCCTCCATAAATCCATTAAGCCACACCCAGAACTATGCTAATTCTAATCAGTGGATTCATTTAGTATCTTGATCTCAATATCACACGTCTTAGGTCCAAAAGCCTCACCTGTGACCATGAGGTTTTGAGAAGGGCATCTTGGCACTAAACACCTGGGGCTACAGAGGGAGTCTTGGGTAGGATACAATTTCTTCCCATCCTTTTCTTTATATTGGGCTGTAGTTACACAACACTAAAGATTATTTTTAATTCAAATTTTCCTCTTCAGGGGGCTTTTGGGTTAGTTCAGTGGTTTAACCGCCTGCGTGGGTTCAAGCCCAGTCAGGAGATGGCAGTTTGATCCCCACACCTATCCTTAAGGCAACCTGAGCTAGCGTCCCCTCCCCCAACATGCAAAGAAAAAATTGCCTCTTCATAATATGCTCTCCTTGTTATCGTCACTTACCAATAAAGGCAAAGTACAGTGGGCTGTGCGATTTTATTGAGATCCCTCACCTGGTAAAGACTGGGCAGTGGACTTGGTCTCAGATATACCCAACTTCAGGGCTGTGCTGGGTTCACCATGCTTTTTTCCTCAAATGCTTAGGGGAGTTTTGACAAGGAAAGAAAGTCATCTGGTATTTTTGATAACTTATTTTGCTGACCTTAGAAATCTATCCAGCAATTTTGCAAATTGCCTCTGGCAAAAACGTCTCTATTTTAGAAATATTGACACACTCTTTTCTGAATGAAGTAAATTACCCTAAAGGGAAAAAGGTACAACCGGTTGTAGTAATGTACATCTGTAGTCACAACGCCTGGGAGACTGAGGAGGGAAGACTGAGTTTAAGGCCAGCCTCAGCCAAAATCAACAACAAAACACTACATCTGTTGAACAGCAGTCAAAAACCTATGCCAAAATGCAATTCACCCTAAGATGCTATCATTTACAATTTATTATGAATGGAAATTGAAAGGAGAAATATATATATATATATATATATATATATATATATATATATATATGTTTTGAAAAATAACATACAATATATTCTTTTTTTTTTTTTTTTTTTTTTTTTTTTTTTTTTTTTGTCTTTTTGAGACAGGGTCTCAGTATGCAGTTCAGGCTGGCCTTGAGCTTACTTTTGTAACCCAGGCTGGTCTTGAACTCACACCGATCCTCCTGCCTCAGCCTCCCAAGTGAACATACAATATATTCTTAAGCCAATTTCTAACATAGATATTGACATCGATATCAATACAGATATAAATACAGGTATCTCCATGGTAATTTAAAATAAAATAGGAGCCAGAAATATATTAATTTTATTTCTTCTCATCTTCATTTCTCTAGAGGTTTTTTTTTTTTTCTTTTTGTCTTTTTGAGACAGCATCTCACTATGCAGTTCAGGCTGGCCTTAAGCTCACTTTTGTAGCCCAGGCTGGTCTCAAACTCACATCAATCCTCCTGCCTCAGCCTCCCAAGTACTGGGATTACAGGTGTGCACCACCGCCATGAACATTTCCCTTTTCGGTGAGTGTTTAGATTATTACAAAACTCAATGTTCAAGAGTAACTCTGAATCAATTGCTCTTTATTAATAGAATTTTATAAGGGTTATAACTACTGATTACTTCTGTACATGGCAATTTTGTCATATTTTTCATAAAGAAAAGATAATTGGCTTTGTTCTTAATTTTTTTTTAAATGGACAGTTCTGAAAAATGTCCTTCACCATCCTAATTCCTTATCAGGGATGCTGTGGCAAAGTTTATAATAGACATATTAGTAAAATCAAATTGAGAAAAAGACCCACCATTGCATTTCCTTCATTTAAAAGCTATAAGAGCTCGGCATGTTTGCACACACTGATAATCCTAGTAATTGGGAGGCTGAGGCAGGAGGATTTCTTTGAGTTCAAGTCTTCCCTGGGATACAAAGTGAGTTCAAGGCCAACTTGAATTGCATAGCGAAAATCTGTCTCAAAAAGACAACAACAAAAATCTATAGGATTTCAAGTCACTTTGCATTTTCTTATGCAATAACCATTCTAAAAAACCTTTGATTAGACAACATGAATTAGCAGCTCATCATATTTTTGTCACAATGTTGTATTGTAAGTTTTTACTTTGTCTTTCTCACTAAATCAGCCTGAAACTGACATATATATATATATATATATATATATATATATATATATATATATGTTCCGTTTTACCTGATTTCTTTCTGAAAAGAAAAACAAAGCTACAGGGTGTTCTAATTGTACATGCTGTATTACTGAGGACATTCTTGGAAGGCTAGAACTTCTGTTTCAAATTATCTGCTTCCAAGCTTACATGTTTGATGATGGGAAGGATTTCCCACAGATTAGCCTCTGACTCTGCACATTTCAGAATCATTTTCTTCTCTCATCTGTACACATGCCTGTGGGCACGGTGTAAATTTATAATGTGAGTCCCATTTGACCCAGCTCTTCTGTGCCAGGGCATGGGTGACTTAACAGTGGGTGGTCTAGGAACCACTCTTGTGCCAGGGTGGTTAGCAGTAACCAAGTGTTCTGGAGGAGACTGTGAAACCTGCAGATTTATTTCAAGATGCTCAAATCAACCTCTCTAAAGTACTTAGTTAGATTCCCAAAATATTAGTAGCTGTTGTAATACTGCTGAACAGAAGAGCATTTTAGGATGAAGAATGTGGAATGGAAAGAGACTGCAGTCTTATGTGATGTCAGCTAAAATATCTCACTTCTGCAAATTTTTCAAAGCTTTTCCCATGTAAACCCACAGGCAGCCCCTTCTGAATGTGCTGAAAAACAACTATGTGCTTAGAGGGTCCTGAGGCACAGGTTTCATTAAATCCACAGAAAATATTTCCTTTTTCCAGGTTTGCAGCTTCTGGAATGTAGGAGACTCACTCCCATCTCTCTGAAAGATAAGGTAACACAGGGCACATGCCAACCCCCCAACTACGATCCTGAATGTGGATTTCTCTGAAAAATGGAACTTTATAGTCCTATGAAGCTGATCAGAGCCTAGGCATAGAAGCAACCTCTGCTTGTGTGACAGTTCTGACCCTCAAACTGTGGGTTGAGGCACTAAGGTCAGTGAAAGGGTGTGGGGTCAAGAAGAACAGCTTGTGGCCCTGAGTCAGCCCACCAGGATGTAGGCAGCACCTCCCCTATATGTCTGCTACCTTGTGATGCTCTAAAAAAAAAAACAAAGTTTGAGGCCATCTCTCCCTCCTTCAGAGAAACTCAGGGTCTTCACTGTAAATCAGGGCCTGAAGGGTGGCTGAGACTAATTGCCTACTTGTAACATTAGAACGAATAGAAAATTCACCTTCCTAATGGACTCAGGTTCCAAGAATCCCACAGGGACTACTTCTTTGGTTGGCCTCCTGTCCTAAACTGAGCTTCCCTAAAGATCTTGCCCACAAATTCCCATAATCAGGTTTCTCAGAAAATGAATATGACCATGTCATTCCTTTCCCTAAAAACTAGGGGCTCTAGTGATTGTCAGAAATCACACATCTTTCTGCCAGTAGGCAAAGCTCTTTCTTGTCTGGCTCAGCCTGCAGCAGCTGAGCTCACACCACAGTCCTTACCATCTTCACCTGTGCCTGAGTGCACTGCAGAAACATGAGCAAGGAAGGATATATCCATATCTGTGTCTATGTCCATGTATGTGTCTGTAGTGCTTATACCATCTATACCTCTATCTGTCTGTCTTTCTGTCTGTTTACCTATCTATAATCTATGTGTCTATCGTCTACCTATCATCTGTCTATGTATTTATATATCTACCATTTATTTATGCATTCATGTGTATATCATCTATGTATCTATCATCTATCATCTATGTATCTGTCTACCTGTTCTGCCACCTATGTACATACATATCATTTGTCTATCACTGGTCCAAGTATCTATCATCATCATCTATGGGGAGATCTGGATTAACTATACAATACTCTTCCTAGCTTGGTCCAGAATTCTTATTTCTAGTTTTCCCAAACCACTGAACTTTTCAGTTGGAGTTGCATGGTGGACATTGTCACCTCCCTCAAAGTTCCTGTCAGTCTGTGTCTAGAATCTCAAATAGAGATTACAGAGGTGGAGAGAGTATTGTATATGCAAGAATAGCAGAAGAGAGTATAAAGAGCTCTAGGGATGAGAGAGCAGACAGGTCTGACTCAGCCATGGGAACATGCTAGCCTCCCAAACTGAGGGCTGCAAGACAATCCAGCTCCAGAGCTGTGCAGATACTGTCACAGATTGTCATGACTCTTATGAAGGGCTCTGCTTGGACCAGATCCTTTTTCCCAGAAAAGATTCTCTAATCTCTGGAGTTTATACTCCTTTGCACTCACAGCCAGCAACATCCAGCCACTTGTAAGCACTCAAAAGTGCACACTTGCAGCCTTGCTTCTATGCCTCCTGACCTCCAACCAATGCCTCCTCCTACCTAGCATGGAGATCCTGCTAGCAAAGGATCTTGGGAAATGTAGTTTGCAGACTTCCAGTTTTACTACACAGCTGCAGGACTCTACTGCTTGCAGGGCCTGCAAAAATAACTGCTCCTGGGGCTTCCACTGATGTTGTCACATTTCTCTTCAGAGCATCTTTGTCAAAGCAGCAATAAAAGTTTAAATAAGTTAATCTGTTGCCAAGCAACTCACTTTTCTATCAGCATACTTCTCGTCACGAAAGGTGGCACTTTTTATTTCTTCAGTGACAAGGTGACTACAGACTTTAAGGAATTATACACCTACAATGCTGAGAAGCTCCTTTGTCTTCTTTTCTAAGAACATGCTAGTTTTATTATCTCAGACAGAGTCTCTATGAAAAGTGAAGAGAGAGGACTGTGTGTCTTTTCAAACCTCCTGTACTTTTATGAGATATAGGTTGCACGACATTTTGTATAAACTATTCACTTCTTTGTTTTGAAAATCTAGTAAACTTGGATCCTTAAATAAAGCTGCAGTTTCTCTTCTTTTTTCCCTAGTGTTTTTTTGGTTGATTATTAATCATAGTCCAGATTTGGCATTATTTTTTTAGAAAAGAATGTTCAAAGCTCTCTGATGAATCAGAGATTTTTAGATACTGCTATTCCAAACTAACTAGTTTCAATCATATGATTTTGTTTTAAGCTTCACTTGAAAAAGTTACACACACATGCACACATATGCACGCACATGCACACACGTACACACACGTGTGTGTCACTTTCATCTCAACACCATATTTGCTTACACTGAAGCCTAGTTCATTCTGATTATTCTGTTATAAACAGATCCGGTTCTATCTCACTTTTCACCTGTGCTTCAAGCTCTGTGGTGTTTTTCCACATTTTATAAATTTTAGGTTTTACTGTCTCCATTGTACAGATGAAGAAGAGAGAGACAGAGAAGCTGAGGAACCTGCCAAAGTCACACCAACCGTGGGGGACACAGAATGGAGGATGACAGCAGATCTGGTTATTCTCCTGAGGGGCTTGAGATTCCGGGGAGAAAATGTATACCACACCATTCCATTGTCTTTCACATCCATGGACTAAACTAAGAACAAGCCTATTTTTAACTCTAGTCTATCTCCTGTTTATTATCTATTTTTGCCTACTTTCCACCACTGTACATTTTGAAAGCAATGATTAAAAGAGTCATAGACATTTCCCTCAGTTATTTCATTTGGTAGGATGACTCTGATTGAGAAGAGTGAGACCTCTCTTGGCTAAGTGTATTAGGATCCTGGAAGTGAAATCACTGCCCTTGATAACTGCTAGTGCCATCTACCACCTCCAAGAGAACTCCGTGTTGCTGCGTCTTGAAGTAGTTATTCTGTATTTGTTTTAGTATATTTGCATACCAGCACCCCAAAGATATTAAATTTTACCTGTCTACTAGTAGAACTCAGAAAATGAAGTTGCTGAATAGCTTCACAGGGTGATAGTATAAGAAGAAGGGGTGATTGTCAAACAGAATTAGAACTCAGTTCAAACCCAAGAGTATCAAAACCTTGATTCTTAGAAACACATTGTTGGGAGTACTAAATCTAAAAAGTAAAAATTCTACAATACCCTTTGAAATGCAAAACCCTATATCATTTGGAACAGCAAGAATTAGGCAGATGTACACCAGGCAGAGAAGAAAGCCTCTCTGAGGAAGGCAGCACCCAGGTGTGTAAGTCCTTCCCTTTTCTTTGCTCCGGGGTCTGGGGGAGCACATTGGTAATTTTCCTCTATGTAAAATTATCACATATTGAATCACTCTATTATATATCACATGAAACATAAAAGTATGTTGTGAAAATGCGCTAAAGTCATCTGGATCAGTTATTCACTTAATTGCTGTCCACAGCCTCTTCCCTCTTCCTAGCTGAAATCCATTAAAATAGCAACAAAGTCCTTTGGACTCTTCCTCTCCAGGCCCACCCTGCTCTGAAGCCTCAGCACAAGCAGAAATATTCAGAGTTCCGTGAGGTGCCAAAGGTCCTACTTCTCCTTCTTTCCTCTCTGTTCAGGTTATCTACCTGCAGTTCAGACAAGAGACCACTGTTGACAGAGACCAGATGAGCTTGCCGGTACCATGTAAGGAGACGTCTGCCACAAAATGAAGTGAGATTCTCTAAATGGTTTTTTGTTTGTTCATTTGTTCAGTAGTGCTAGGATTGAAATTCAGGGAACTGTTACCACTGAGGTATTTCACCAATGTTTCTTTATATCCTTATTTTTAACTTTTATTATTTTCTTATTTATTCTCTGGCAGTAGGAATTGAACCTAGGGGCTTTTACACTAAACATTTTCAACCTTTTTTTCTGGAAAAAATTGACACAGTGTCTTGCTAGTTTCAGAGTTTCCCTGGATGAGTTTGAACTTGACACCTAGCTTCCTTAGCTTCCCAGAGTGTTGGACTGACAGAAATACTTCACAAATCCCTGCTTGTATTCTTCATATTGACACAAGGTCTCGCTAAGCTTTCTGGACTGACCTTGAACTTACTGTCTTCCTGTCCCAGCCTCCTGAGCAGCTGGTGTGCACTGTCACACCCAGTAGCTCTCATGATATTTTGAACTCAGTTCCCTGAGTCCCTTAGCTGGCTCTCAGTTGGTTCAAGGGTTCCCAAGGTGAGCTATCGACTGCTCCACACTGCGGTGCCACTTATGAACCGATTAGAGGTTTATCTTTGTATATCTCATCACTGAATGCTTAGAAATATTCTACAGATGCCAAAATGAGAGGTGATGATGTTTCATAGAATTAAAGAACAGGTACATACTTGCAAAAGTGATGAGGCTAGTTAACAGCTGAGCTGTGGGTCTGTTCAATGTCTGCATTCACATGATTTGTGCCACAATCTACAATCTTTGACACTCAGCCTGTGTCCCACTTGTACCTCTTCAGCTGAGTTTCTGGGTGCCCTATCCAAATGCTCTCCCCAGAGGTGCTGCAAGAAGATCTCTGGAGTGCCATTTTAGGTAGTATTGTTCAGTCCATCCGATTCCCAGGGTACCACTGGAAAGTGGGTTAATCTTCGCCACTGTTGGGGCCCAGTTCTCACACCCTCAGCACAGAGAAGAGACATAATTTGTCCCATGGTTTGAGATGATTCGTTCATGGTCAGCTGGGCCCCAGGCAGGAGCATGGCAGAACGGTGTGGTGGAGCAAAGGTGCTCAGCTCATGGTGGCCAGGAAGCAGATCCCAGAGGGACAGACCAGAGAGGAGGGACCGTGGACCAGACCTAACAACCAAGGCCGATGGATCCCAGACCATCAAATCCACCCTGCACCATAACCGCAGCAGACAGGCTCAGCAAAAGCATCAGGCCTGTAAACTTGCATCTGCTTCTTGCATTCAGTGAGTGATCCTACACACAATGTGTCTGCAAAGTGAGATCCCTCTGTGGGGAACAAAAGCTGGCCTCTTCACCTCTCTTCACACCTGAAGAGTGGTTTTGTATCACGGTGATTCTTTCTAATGTAATAAGAAGCAGAGTCTGATGGAAATGAAACTCGAGGTTTAAAATGATCTTTTTTTGTCCACCCTTATGACCAGTTTGTGATGATTTTTTATTTCTTTATTGCCTCCTGGTTGACCATTTTAGGCTGGAGAGATAGCTCAGCAGTCTAAGCACCTGCCTCGCAAGAGCAAGTGCAAGTGCAAGGTCCTGAGTTTGATCCCTGGTACTGCACGCTGAGCGAGCCCAGAAACTGGGCATGGTGGTGTGAATGCCTGTGATCCCAGCACTCAGGAAGCTGAGACAGGAGGATCACTAACAGTGTGAACTGCACAGTGAGACTCCATATCAAAAAAAAAAAAAGAGACTATTTCATAGAAAACTTTCTGTAAACATAAATTTAAACATATACCATGGGCCTGGCAGGATGGCTCAGTGGTCTAAAGAGCCTGCTTAGGAAAGCTTGGGCGGCTTCAGGGACCGCGGTTCGATTCCCAGCACCACATGCTGCACCAGCCCTGTCTTTGGGGCAGGCTGAGCCGGCCATAAACATGAGTGAATAAACAAACAAAGGTTCCGAGATAAGAGAAAAATAAATACATAAAATAAAAAATTCTTAAAAAAAACCTATACCAGAATGGCTCAGTGGTCTAAAGCGCCTGCTTGGGAAAGCTTGGGTGGCTTCAGGGACCGCAGTTCGATCCCGGGCACCACATGCTGCGCCAGCCCTGCCCTCAGGGTGGGCTGAGCCGGCCATAAAAATGAGTGAATAAACAAGCAAAGGTTGTGAAACAATAAATAAATAAATAAATCTTTAAAAAAAAAAAAAAAA
>PVJA010011939.1:0-52983 GCA_004027025.1 Myocastor coypus
CAATAATTAAGGATTTGTCAGGCATTGCTGTAAGTAGCTTAGACATATTGATGAAGTAATAACTATTATGGCTCAGCAGATTAAAGCGATTGCAAAGAGGAGCAGGGGCCAGGGAGTTCGATCCTCAGGCCTGCTGTGCTGGCCCCACCCCCCAGGACACACTGAGATGGCAATTGAGACTGGGCATGGTAGCTTATGCCTTTAATCCCAGCTCTTAGGAGGCTGTAAACAGATGGATCATCACTATAAGTCCAGTGTAGTAGTGAGACCCTGAATACCCTGTAGACCCCTCCCTAAGATAAATAATAATAATAATAATAATAATAATACATAGCTATTATGATACCCTTTTTATTTAAAAAGGCTTTTTTGTGTGTGGGGGGACCAGGGCTCAAATTCATGACCTTGCACTTGCTAGGGAGGCACTGTGCCACAGAGCTATCTCCCTGGCCCCCCAAAATGTATATATTTGGTCCAGGGCCTCACTGTGTAGCTTGGACTCAGTGATTGTCCTGTGTCAGCCTCCCTAGCGCTGGGATAGCAGGTGTGCACCACCATGCCCAGTTATGGTGGCCTGCTTGGCAGGCCTAGGATGGGGCTGGCATAGCATGTAGCACCAGGTATTGAACCTGGGTCCTTGCACTTGCCAGGCAGGTGCTTAGACCACTGAGCTATCTCCCCATTCTATGATTCCCATTTTATAGATGAAGAAACTGAATCACAGCAAAATAAAACGACTTGCCCATATCACAGCCAGAGAGGAAAGCCAGGATTTGAATGCAAGCACGCTGAGCTTTCAGATACTTGACTGCTCCATGCATTATCTGCCCAAATGCAGAGGACGTCATTAAACACATTCCAAGAGAACTTCTGCAATGGGATATCAACAGTCAGCCTGGAAGTGCCTCCTGAGTGCCCAGCATGATGACTGCATGAGCATCGTTGTACACGAAGGCCTCCAATGTTTTGCAGAGCTAGAGAAAGAGACCGTCTACCAGTTTCCAGAGAGGAAAATTCCAAAAGGAATGGAACATGGATGACACTGGGATTCCCAGCAGTGATGCTGAATGCTAGAAGATGGAAAGTAATTTCTACGGAGACTAAGGGTGAGAAATTTCTATGTGGACTTCTATACTTGGCCAAAATCCCCATCCAGAGTAAAAGTTGGTCAGGTTGGGGATGTAGCTTAGTGGTAGAGAGGTCATCTAGTGTGACTGAGGCCCTCTATCTCAGCCCCAGCTCTGAAAAACAGTGTTTCTGTTCTGAACTCAGGACCCTGTGCTTGCGAGGCAGGTGTTTATTCTCCTGAGCTATCTCCCCAGCAACAATGTAAAGGTTGAATGATGACATTTCACATGTGTGAGGACTACACTGTACCTCTGTGTACCTTCATGGGCTGTACTGGGACACGCACATGGAAAGTGAAGCAGAAACCACACAAGGAGGCGCAGGATCACACAAGACACAGGGAAGAGGGTGCTTGGGAGGAGCAGGCCCAAGTACGGGCTGAGCAGCGGGTCCTCGAATACAAGGATGGAGGTGGTACAGGGCAATGGAATTATTGATCATTTAGAAAAGAAATCCCATAGCCATTTGATAATAAGTAACAGGGGTACCAGGATAGGTACATAATAAATTAGATAAAAATAAATATATAAAAAAGGCTCTATAAGAAAGAAACAATAATAGTGCACCTGCTGGCTGGCTTGTCAGGATATTTGCACAGATGTTCACAACTGAGCCCCTTAACCATGAAAGAGCTATGTTGGAAGGAGAAACCGAAGAGAATGAAGCTCTTTCGATTTCATGAAAAGACTGCATCACAGTTGGTCCAAGCACATCTTTATTAACAAATGAAGATAGCAGTATAATTTAGTTAGAGACTGGGAGGTAAATGACAGAAAATACAGCTAAAAGTGAGATGTGGTTTCCCATAGAAAGAAGATAGAGAAGGCAGGGGAGAAGCAAGTACCATGTTTTAATCAAATATTATGCTACCTTTAAAAACTAACTGAGACAGGCTGGAGATATAGTCTGCCTGGCAAGCACAAGGCCCAGAGTTTGATCCACAGTAACACACACACACCCCTCCAAAACAAAACAAAGCAAAAAACCCCATGCAGTGCTTACATTGGTTCAGAAAGGAATAAAACCACAAACTTCATTTGTTGAGAAAGAAAAGATGGAACCACTGAGCCTTGCCTTGTGTAATTTTTCAGGAAAATGCATGATCCATAAAGACTTAGAAGAAGTTGCAAGGAGCCTGGCCGTTTTAGGATGAATGTCACGAAATGTGGTGCACTTTAGACATTCTCCTTTATTTCCACAACCCACCTACAGGAGCTACATCCCTGACTGAGCTCCTGCTCCCACAATGCAGCACTCCTGGTAGTGTTTTATTTTTGTTTGTTTGTTTTGTTTTTTGGCGGGATGCGAGGCGAGTTTGAACTCACGATGTTGCATTTGCCAGGCAGGCACTCGTACCACGGAGCTATTTCTCCAGCCCCCAGAAGTCTTGGTAGTGGTAGTTACACCTTCCACCTGGGCTAACTCCTCTCCTTCCCAACCAGGACAAACATGGCCAAGTCCGGCTCATCATGCATTGTTCCCCTGGCAACCATATTAAACTGCAAGGATAAAGCACCTTTGTCGAGGCTGCTTCTATTGAATTACAATGTAAATGTTGATGGTCGCCCTGGAAACATCGGATGACCAGGTTTGGGGAGCAGATGGGAGGTGTTGTTTGCAGCTCTGGAATCCCAAATTGAGATGTGCCCGGCTGCCTTAGGCGGCCTCACAGCAGGTCTTCTTGCTCCATCGCGGCCTCCCCACTCCATCGCTGGGCTCCCAAAAGGATACTCGCTTCTTTGGAAATCTGTATGTAAACTACCTGGTATCTGTTACCCATCAGGACACGAGACATGTTTGTTGCGGATAAGAATGTTAAAAATGCAATTATGCAACAGATCTGGCAATCTCTGTCCTATCCTGCCCCGCCCCCACCCGCGGCACACAGCGACTTTAGTCCCTCCTCTGGCCACTGTCAACAGTTGTTCTCCAGTGGGCATTCGATGCCTGGTGCTGAGTTGCGCATTTGATTCCGGGTAGCTTGGGATTTCTGAGCACAGCTCTCTCCGGTCCTTACGTCTGACCCACAATCCCCCGTGTTTGCAGGTGCTGTGCCCCTCGCGCCCCGTCGCGTCTCTCCCTCTTACCTTCTCCCCACCGCCTTGAGGAACACGGGGGCCATTGCTACAGGCTGTCCCGAGCCCTGGCCCTAGCTCCCCAAGGCTCCGCCAGGTAAACTTCGCAGGGAGTTTAGCTGCACTTGGAGCAGGGCCTTACCTGAGCGCGCCTCTGCCAATGGCAGCGCACCTGAGCGCGCTCTGCAGCCAATCACCGCGCAGCTCGTCCCTCGGGCTTGTACCCTTTAGTGAAAGAATTCAGCTCCTTGCGAGCAAGTTACCTGTGGCCGCCCAGGTCCGTCGCCTTCTGCTCGGAGCCTGCCCGTTGCCCTGGTCGGGAGGACCTGGCGGCCGGCGGGCCCGAGCGCGGTCCGTGCGAGGCCCCCATCCCACCTGTCCGGCTAGGTGAGGGCGCGCGCGGGCGAGAAGCGCGGTGCGGGGGGACGCAAAAGCAGAATTACCTGTAGCTCTTGTTCTGCCATCTCGGGCGCGCTCACACACCTTCACCTGCACAGACCTGAAAGTCCAGTTTCTCCAGAGGCTGAGGCTCCAGGAAAAGGGGAGCGAGTTCATTGGATCAAACATGTCACAAGAGTCGGACAAGTAAGTGGATCGCACGCGCCGGCTGCTGCTGCTACCACTTGGGGCTGATGGCAACTGGTTTGTTCTGTTTTTGCCTTTTTTTTTTTTAAGTTGTATTGTTACGTGTTTTTGTTTTTTGTTTTTCCTTTTCTTTCTTTTTGGTGCATCAAAACTTTCTCGGATCGTGATACGGGCAGAGCCCCGCAAACGTGAAAGTGTGGTCCCCCTGCGGGCCTCCCGCAGATCCAGTCCTGCCGTCCTCCCCCTCGCCAGTGACCCCAGCACTCCCCGCGCCGAGACCTCGGCCTTGGCGCCTTTGGAACCCTGTCCCCACGGCTGGTCGTCCCCCGGCCCCGAGGCCTGTAGCCCCCTTCCCAGACCCCCGCCCCCCCCCCGAGCGTCTCAGGGCCTTGGGAAATCCAGCTGGTCGCCGCTAGTTGTCCGCCCGCCGCAGAAGCGGGTCGCGGCCGCTTTTGTGTGAGTGCAACAAAGAGCTTTCATGCGGAGCCGCAGCGCCATGTTCCCTGAGCCCCGACGCGCGAGGCCCGGCCACCGAGGGTCCCCGCGCGTCCCTGCGCCCACCGCCCGGATCAATAGCCTATAGCCTGCAGATGGAGGTCAGAGCCGGGGCCTGGCTGGGACCTGGCCAGGACCTGGGGACCGCTCACCTCGAGGCCTGCGCCCGGGAGCACCAGGCGCTGCGCGCGGCGGCCAGGGACCCTCAGGGAGACCGGACCCGGCCCTTGCACTCCCTCCTTGCTCAGGGCCCGGCCGGTGGCGTCCCGGCGGCCTCGCCTAGGGCGGCTTTGGGTGGCGGGGAGGTGGGGCGAGCGAGCGCACCAGGGTGGGTCCTGCGCCCGGACTTGGGCGACGCTCCCTGCCCCCTCCGGCCGCAGGGTGGGACCCACGGGCAGCAGCGTCCCGAGAGGACCTTCGGAGGCGACTCCACCTGGACGCCAGGCTAGGCTCAGGCTAAAACACGACGGAGGCCGCACGGGGAGCGAGGCCCATTGTGTGCGCTCCGCGCTGGAGCCGGCGGGGAGGCGACCCCGAGAGGTCAGGCTGTCACACCCCCTGGCTCGCTGGTCGGCTGCGGATGGAGACTTAGCTGCCTGATCCCAACCCACGGAGAAGCCGCTGCGTCCAACACTGAGAGACGAGAGGCGGGGACGGCGGGCCCAAGGCCTCACCAAGTTAAAAACTTCCGTAGCCCAAATCTGAGGCGACCTCAGATTTCTGGGTTTTGTTTTGTTTTGGCCTTCGTGTCCAAAGTGGCTGCAAATCTACATTAATTAATCACACAATGAACTCTGTTTCGGTTTGTGCTACAACACAACTCGAATTCCTTATGAAAGTGGATCGGTTTTTATTTTAACCAAGTCATACCTGGCACCAATAAGGACGGTTTATTTCCAATTGAGAGTAACTGCCAAGCAGTAACAATCTGGTTGCACCACCCTTTGCCGCCTGGCTTTTATGGTAATGGCTTTGTGTTTAATGAGAGTGGCCCTTACTCGTGATTTCCAGAACTTTTTGTATCCTGGGCAAAACATTAAGGAGGTCTCTGACTGGGAATTCTTTTGCCTTTCTGCTTGCACTGTCGAGACGTGTTCGAAGCACTATATGACTTTTCGATCATTTTTGCGAATTCTAGCTTAGTTTTCTTAAACGAAGACCTGGCACGGGTGGGTTGGGCAGAGAAGTCCTGAGACTGCTGCATAAGGGTCACAGGGAAACGAAGAACGGAGGGTGGGGGTAACAAATACTGGTTGTGGGGCAGGTTGGAGCGGTGGGCGCTCCAGGAAGGACCGAGCGTGCTAGCTGCTCAGGCCTGGGCAGCTTCCTGGTATAGCCTCCCAGAAGGCCTCGCCTGTGTTCTGAACAGAATTGTAAAGCCCACACGAGAACTTCCCACAGTCTTCGTGAGAGGTGGGGAATCACAGCACAGGAAAGTATTTCCAGCCGCCAAGTGCAGACCTCTCGGATTGAAATGTTCTACTTCTTAAGTGCTAACCTGTTGATGCTATCACTGGTTACAGCAACGTTTTTAGGACATTTCGTCTTTGTACATATCTCAGAATGCTTTCCTCCCACATCTTAAATTATATGAAGATTTGTGATCTCTGTCACAAGTACGTGTATAGGCAAGGGTGTGTGATACATAAGAACAGTTATTTTACTACCAAAATGTGTAAAATAGATTCAGAGGAACCCTGTATATATAGTATTTGATAGAGACATATTTTGCCAGGTAAATATAGTTTCTGGCTCCCTGCTCTTTACACCATATTCACATAGGCATAAAACAAATGGTTTGTTTGTTTGTTTGTTTGTTTGTTTTGGTACCAGGGATTGAACTCAGGACCCTGCAGTTATTCTACTGAGCTATCTCCCTGACCCAAAACAAGTATTTTTAACATGGGCCGTATCCTTACGGGGCTTACATCATAGTGGAAGATGAGATGGAAGAAGATGATTTAAGACAATATCATAATCATCTAAAGTTCCAAACAAACAAAACCTCTACAACAGTTGCAAAAAGTTTTAAACCTACACAACACATCATGATAAATGTCTACTTCTCCCTCCCCACCCCACTTTTTTGCCTAGGTAAGTTGCTTTCAGTTGTTTTGGATGCTTTAGCTGAAGGAATTCTGCTGTTATTTAGAAAGGTCGTGAGGCTCCAACTAATCAGGTCACTGGGTGACTGTCTAATTAAACTTTTGAAAATGTGTGTACTCCTGCAGAGAATATTCAAGAACACAATCAACAATAATTCATCATCTCTCCCCCCAAGCCAATACAAATAGTCATTTGTTTTCTCACACATGTGTGGGATGCCGCTGTCTCCTAGAGGTGCATGGTGCTGGTCTAAGATTTTCTGTCCAATGGGACACGGGCACCACCCTCAGGATGCTCACATTCTAGTGCACATGATGGGGAGCAGCCAGCGAATCCACCAGAAAGTACATGTCTCATGAATCCTGCAGTGACCAAGGGGTAATAGGGAGCTCTTTTACATAAAGTGGCTCAGGACAGTCTTTTCAATGAGGGGACCTATGAATGTGGACCTGAAGGAAGTCAGACGGAGCCCTGAACACAGCCAGGGTGTGAGTGGAAGAGCAGTGCGAAGGTCCTGGGGCGAGCATGCTTCCCAAGCTCTGGTACCGGGAAGGAGTCCAAGGTGGGAGGATCAGAGGTAGCCCAGGATGGTGCCATAAACAAACCAATGCAATCAATTCTTTATTTATTAATTCAGACATCTTCATACTCAAAAACCAAAAAAATGTTTATAAATAGCCTTGGCAGCCAAGAGGTGGTAGTACTGTCCTCACTGAGGAAATGAAGAGCCAGCAATACTCATGGTCCTGTCTCTTGCTCCATGGCTACCACTTTAATAATGTGTGGGGTCCGGTGCTGTGTTCACTACAGTGAGTGAGATCTCCCCTGCTTCTGATTCTTTTCTTTCTTTCTTTCTTTCTTTCTTTCTTTCTTTTTTGTGGGACCGGGGATTGAATTCAGGCCCTTGCCCTTGCCAGGCAAGCGCTTATTCACCTGAGCTATTTTCCTGGCCCTTCTCCTGCTTCCTGTTTCAAAGATGGACAAATACCTATGTGCTGGAAGAGCCCAGGGCATTAGGATGGAGCAGGTGCACAAACTATAGCGGAGTGTGCTATGACCCCCACTTTTCTAGCACCCCACTTCTCTTCTGCAGCTGTCTCAGATCTGCACTTTCTGCAGAACAAAGCTCACCCCTCTTGCTTTTCTGTTGCTCTCGCTCAACTTCTGAGACTGCATCAGACAGCATGACCTCCTCAGACAGAGCATGTGTTGCTTAGTCTCTCAGTCTGTGAATCAACTGGTAAGCAGTAGTAACCTAGATAAAAATAAGAAAAGGCTGGACAACGCCATGAAGTGGTGGACTAATGAAGGCAGGTGAAGATAATTACATGTGTGCCCAATAGTAGGATTTATTCAGGAATCCAGTAGATCACTGCTTTCCAAACTCAGCTGATTCTAAAAATCTCACCTAAAGGAACTGATCACCCATAGAGAAGAGCCCCCCCACCTCACCCCAACCTGGAAGGGTTGAATCGGATTTTCTGGGATAGAACTCGGGGAATCTGCATTTAAACTTCCTCCCAGCCATGCCTAAAGACTGGGCCAACTGGGGCTGGGGAGATAGCTCCATGGCACAAGTGCCTGCCTGACAAGTGCAAGGTCATGAGTTCGAACCCTGGTCCTGCAAAACAAACAAACAAACTAGGCCAACTACAAAAGTATTTGATAGTACTTTACAAATAGGTGCAATTTCTGTGTAAATTTCGGTTATATAGCCTGTGTATAAATGAAATGAAGCCTGTGGCTTTCTTTTATGTAATGTTCCCTCTAGGTGAGCACCTTCTGAGGTCATTGTCACTCTGATGCAATCTTTGGCCTGCTCTGTATGTACCTACACTCATGCTGTGCTGAACAGCCCCTTCTGAAAGGGGGGATCCTTTTGACTTGTTTCATGTTTCCTGAACTGCTAAAGACCTGACTTAATGCAGTAGTACTCAAGCTTGTGCTTCTAGGTGGATGCAGCTTGCCTGGGAGCTGGGTTGGGATCAGAAGCCAGTTTGTCCCTCTCAGATTATTGCATCCAGTCAAAGGCAAAGAGCTCCAGTATGATATTGGTCTCTGGTGACATGATTTGATAAGATGATGGTCTACTAGACTCTGTAAAATAAAAACAGAAATTTAGAAATCTGTAGGTCGTTGGGTGTGGTGGTGCATACACATAATCCTAGCTCATTGGCCTTCTCAGCCTAGACGATCACGAGTTCAAAGGCAACCTGGGCAACTTAGGACAACACAGTGTCAAACTAAAAAATAAAAAGAACTGGCCATGGAGCCCTCTGGTAAAGCTCTTCTTGAGTGTGTGCAAGGCCCTGGATTCAGTCTTCAGCACTACAAACACAAATACATAAAAAACTATAGTTAAAGAATTTTTGTATGTTAAGTTGTCCAGGGTCTCAGGGTCTCACTACACAGTTCGGACTTGTAGTGATCCTCCTGTTTTCAGCCTCCCAAGTGCTGGGATGACAGACATGCGCTATCATGCCCTATTTCAGTTGCTGTCCCTGAGTGCCCTGGGGGATCAACCCCTGTGCTTGCCTAAGCAGTTGCTTTAATCCCCTGAGCTATCAGGCCAGCCCTCAATTTAATTTTTTTTTTTTTTTGGTCTTTTTGAGACAAGGTCTCTCTCTGCAGTTCAGGTTGGCGTTGAGCTCACTTTTGTAGCCCAGGCTGGTCTCGAACTGACATCGATCCTCCTGCCTCAGACTGCCAAGTGCTGGGATTACAAGCATGTGCTACCACGCCCAGCAATTTACAAGCAAAAAAGCATTTCTAGGGTAATTGAGGAAACCACTTCAGTTTTTTTATGACTTTGGTGTAACTAGGTGCTAATTCCAGGTTTTAAAATGAACCCTTGAGTTCATTTTTAAATTATATTTTAGTTTGAGACAGTGTCCTCCTAAATGGCCAAGGCCAGCTTTGAACTTGTGATGCTCTAGCCTGAGAGTCCTGAGTAGCTAGTATTCTTCCCTTCCCTTTCTTCCTCTTCACTGAGCCAACAGGCTCTCCCTTCCTCCCTCCTTCCTCCTGTCACTATCCTAATGCTTTTCCTCCCCTATTTCGGGGTAAGTGTTGAGAGCTAAATAGAGACAGCGTTACAGGCAGATGCAGACGCGGGCAGTGAGGGTCTGCGCTTCTCCACACTCATTCAGTGTATGCAGTCCTAGCAATCTGTCCTCGCCACCTGGCCCTACGGGCGAGCTGGTGGCAGTGGGTGACGTCACCCTCTCTCATTCCACCTTGGAGAAAACTGTTACGCTTTTCAGAATAAGGAAGGCCCTTTGGAGTCGGGGTTGCTGGCACTCACCTGGGGAATCAATCCAGCGACCCAGTGGCATACGCTGAACTTCGCCAAATCCAGGGAGTGGTTGGCTTGGCACAGTGGTGCAGGAAAAATTCCCCAGCGAGCAGCAACAGGCTGTGGAGGAATTTCTTCTGCCTTGGCCCCAGGACTCAGACTGGTTGCTTAGTGACAGTGCCTACCTGAGTGCCTGGCTTCACAGGCCTCCCCGCCTATGCTTCCGAGACTCCCACAGACCCTCTGTCCCCAGCCTTGAGGAGGCCCAGCTCCTTGGGTCCAGTCTATTTTTTCCTGTAACAGGAAAGTACATTGGTTCCATTCTGTTTCGTTTTGAGTACAGGGCATTTAACGCAGGCCCTCGTCTGGTCTGCGCACCCTCCAGGCACAGGCACAGCCCGGAGCACATTTTGCGCTGTAATTGCTCCTTGATGGGGAGCTCAGTACGCAACCCAGGGCCTCCAGCAGCCCTAATGCCCCAGCCCTGCTCGGCTGCTTGGTAGCAGACAGTCAGCAGACTGTTTTGGGCTGGCAGGATACAAGCAAAAAAGCATTTCTAGGGTGTTTTTTCTTTTTTCTTTTTTCTTTTTTTTTTTTTTTAACCCTAACTCCCACCATCCCAGCCAATCGGGAAGAAATTTGGAAGTCCCTTAGCTGGATATGTTTGATGAGGAGTGGTTATGCTGTACACACCATACCATCTGCATGGCCTTGCCCGAGACCAACTGCATACGCATACACATTGTACGACTATCATGGAAAATGCCAGAAAAGCAGGTACATTTCAGGTGATTGAATCCGCTCAGCCAATGGGCAGTCTGCAGTGGAGATTGCTGGTGCATTTGAATGGGCGTTCAGTGGGAAGCGATTGCTGCCTGCGGTGGGTGAAGAGCCTTATTTTACTTTGTAATGACCACGGCCCAGAGCTTTGTGGGGTGCGCGTTTAAAGTGATCCCGTTTCACTCTTTCCCAAGGAAATGCTTCCTTTACAAGTGTGAATGCAGCTGCCCTTTGAGCAGAAAGGGAAAGCAAGATTCGCTGGCGGCCCCTGCTCTGATACCTGCTTGCATTTCCTCTGAAGGTACAAATGAAGCTAAACTCCGAGGGGCCGCAGGCTCTGCGTTCTGGAAACATCCATGGATTTGCATCAGTTCTTTGTTTTGGTTTTTGTTTGATTTTTGTGGAAGCGAGGTGGAGAGACAGCGAGACCGAGGACGCGGGAATCGAGCGCGAGTTTTAGGGGAGGGAGGGGGAGGCGCACGTCACGCCGGGTGCGGAGCAGGCCCGGCTTGGGTGGCTCCAGACTGACTCCTGGGGTAGGGGGAAATGGCTTTGTTTTGAACTCTCAGCGTGGCGTCCACCAGCTAGCTCAAACCTGGAGCCACTGCAGCCAGCCTGGTCACAGATTGAGGATCTGCACCTGAAAGTTTCAAAAGAAAGGCATCTTTCGCGCGCCGCGCAGTCTTACACACCTGGGACCTGAAAATCAGTGGGATTTTTCTCCGGCTGGAGAAGCAAGCTGTCCTTGCGCTCTGGGGCCCTGGGAGCGGCAGGCGCAGCCTCCCCGGGCGGGACGGTCTGCAGCGGGCCCCGATCTGCGTACCCTGTCCTCCTTCCCACTGTTCTGCCCGGCTCAGCGTCGCCAGAGCACTGGCCCCGCGCTCCTGCGGATCCGCAGGACGCTGCGCTTCTTTTCAAAGAAGCGGGGACAAAAAGGCCCTTGCTTGCTATAGCCGAGATCGCAGGCTGTGCCCGTCGTGTTTTGCCTCTGGAAAATGGAGCTGAAGGAAATGGCATTGTAGGACCGTCACCCTCCCCACGGGGCGTGCTTCCTCCAGCTCCCAAGCTCAGGGGGACGGCGCCGCATGGGCTGGCCAGGCGGTCAGGGGCAAGGCCTGGCAGGCAGAGAGACTTCTGCCTCAGGCAGCCGGACAAGGGGCCGACGGCCTCGCCTCGCCTCGCCCGGGGGCTGCAGCTGCTCCGGGCAATGGGAAGGCAGCGTCCGCAAGGATGGACGGAGTCGGGGGTGGGACGGGTGGCCGTGAGCCTACGAAGGGGCGGCTCCTTGGCGCCCCTCGGCGTCCCCTTGCCTCGCTCCTCCTCGCCTGTCTTTTCTTTCTTCCTCCTCTCCCCTCCTCTCCCCTGCTGCTGCTGCTCCTCCTCCTCCTCCTCCTCCAACTTTCTGCTCCTTTTTTAACCCCGCCTCCTCCTCCCTTTCCCCCTCTCCTCTTGGGGCTTCCTCCTTGCTCGCCCCTTCTCCCTCTGGTTTCGCCTCCTCCTCTGCTTTCTCCTCCCCTTCTTTTCCCTCCTTCTAGCCCGCTCCCCTCCTTCCTCCCTTGCCTGCTGTCTCCCCTTTAATAACGTGGGATCCGCGCCCCACCCTCTGAGAAAGTGCTGCCTGGTGAGCCTTCAGGAAGGGCATTACATGATACAGAAGCGAGGACGGGCTTCCGTTCAAGCACAAGCCGATAGATCATTTCATTTTTTCCACCAACTGTCACTCATTTAGGTCAGGAATAGATTCTCCCTGGAGCCTTTTCCGCAGTAGAGCTGGGGTGGCAAATGTTGGTTTTCTTCAGTTGTCAGCCCAGGAAGGTCCTGGTGTTGAAGGAATTTTGATTAAGTCAGATTTTATGTATCGTCTGCATACTGGACTTTCAGTGAATTTTTTTTACATGTTTTGGAGTCTTTGGTTATTCTATCTCTATCTATCTATGGAGCGAGAGAGAGATTTACAAACTGTGTATCTTCCATATTTTGATAAGACAGCTGACACAGCTGCAGTGCAGGCAGCTCCACCAAGGAGGGTTCACGGATGTTCTCCAAGTGACTAATAAACATCTGCAGTGGTACCTCGCCTTGAAATAATCCAGAGAATACACGTGATATGATGGGATTCCCATCAAGACAATCCTGATTAACTGAACTAGGCCTGGGGAAATACCAATAGTAAAAGTTTATAAGATGGACTTTCTGGAGGGAGGCTGGCAAATTCTTGGAAGTGGGTCTACTCCTTAACACCCAAATTCCAAGTTTAGGGGTTTATTGTAAGGAAATGGGGATCAATGCAGCAATGGCTTGGAAAGCGCAAAATCAGAAATCCCTGAAATGTGGGAGCAGAGGATTGGTTGGAAGTCGAAGCTCAGCGTGGTGAGCAGCACAAGGCTGGCGCCTAAATCTCCTCATGGAGAAAGCTTTCTGTGCGGGAGGGAGCACCAGTGCCAGGGCTCTGCAGAGGCTTACGGCCTAGGGGAGGAAGCGCACAGCGCCAATGCAGAAGGCCCCGAGCAGGTCGCCCCAAGCGTCCCCAGCTCTGGGTCTTCCTGTGCTCCTTGCTGCTGTCCTGTTTGAAAAGTGAGTTTGAGGTGCCTTTGTCCTTAACTAAGAATGTAGGAGCTTATCTGCAAAAACAGTCACCATGCCACGGAGACTCTGACAATCAACACACATGTACCCTAAATAACATACAGAGGCAGTCCCAGACAGCAGGGACCCCACACCAGATGCCTCTGTCCTCTGCCCACGTGAGCTAGGTGACCCACTGCCTCCATCAGGGTGCTCTTGGGGACCTCTGGGCTTAAGCTTCAACTGTGATCAGTCACTTGGAAGAGTAAGGAGCTGGCTTATGATTCCCTGGCCAAATGAATAGCAGTGTAGGCCAGTCTGAAGTTTTACTGTATTCTTAATAACGAATATTTCCATGACAGACTTAACTTCTGCCCAGAGGGTTGGGCCTGTCACTCATCTAACTGTCCCTGCAAGCTGGTGCCCCGACCACGCCAGGTGGGACCAAAGCCGTCAGGAATCCCTGTTGCATACCTGCTTGCTTACCAGCCTGTTGCAGGGGCCCCCAGCGCAGGGAACAAGTACATCATGGGAACTTGTTGGAGAAATCGGCCTCATAGAATCACTGAGGCTTTAAAACAAGTGGAAGCAGCTGGGTATGGTGGTACACACTTACAGTCCTGGCTACTAGGAGGCTGAGACAGGAGGATCGCAGGTTCACAGGCAAAGAAGCTAGATCTTATTTCAAAGTAAACAGACCTGGAGACATTTGTCAGTGTTAGAGCTCTTGCCTAGCATACGCAAGGCTCTTGTTTTTGATCCTGTTACAGCAAAAAACTGGGAATAAATTTCCTGTAAAATGGGAACAAAAAGCAACTGCTCGCTGCAGAAAGCAACAGAAACCATAGAACAAAAGAATAGCAGTTATACTATTTTTAGTTGTATATTCAAAAGTGAGGTTTGCAATCACCCCTTTTTTTCAGAACACTTCCATCCAGAAATTTGTCGGGTCTCAAAGCCCATACTTTAATAAAGGTGCACACTCCTTGACAGTCTGTCTTTTTACCCTACTCCCATCGTGGCTCTTAGTAACCCTGTGTGATGTGGTCTATGGCGTCTTCAGCCACACAAAGTACAGGCTTGCTTAGTGAGCTTGCCCCACCATCTCGGGACATAAGTCCTGCACCACTGTGAGATGACAGGGGTCACCCTCGCCTTCCCTGTCCTCCTGGTCCTACCTGAACAGGAACACAGCTGAATGCTCAGACCCGTGACACACCTGGACACCAGTGGTGGCGGCAGCAGTGATAGTGCTGGCCCTATAGCAGCTGTCCATGAAGTACACAAGAAGTTGGAAGTGGTTTTGTGATTCTGGGCTTTGCAATGCATCTTGTATTGGACGGGGACTTAGGAGGTCACTGCTTTTTATTCGTCTATTTGCAGGGCATGAAGATCGCTTTCCATGTGGGGAGCTGGCCCACGGATCCCACACACCTTCCTCTTTGACGCCTTTCCCCTCTCCCCTCCTTATCCTCCTCCCTCCATCTCTGGGTCCTCCTGATGCTGTTACCCTGGTTGACTTCAAACGCTGGCTATGTTAGGGTACAGCTTTAGATTTGCCTTTGTTTTCTTTTTTAAGAAGCATTTCTTGGGAGCTTTTTTTTTTTCTTCTTCTTCTAACTGAAAATAGTAACTGCTTGTGAGGAAAAACTGGAAACTAGAGAAGAAAAAGTCACTCATAATGCTGGGCCCCTGCGAATGCTTTGTGTATTTTCTTAGAGTTCCTGTAGGTGGAACATAATATGGTCTGTGAACGTGCACATAAAAGGCTAAGCCGGTGAAGACTGCTGTGTTCATGTTACTCAGCATTTTCCCACTCCAAGTCCCGTTGCTGGGCTTTTAATAGTCTGAAGGATTCCTCGGTGTGGCATTTGAAGGTGAAACCTACCATCTCCTATTTTCAATATTTAGATTGTTCGCAGTTTTCATGTAATAAGCCATGTTTATTCATAAGTCTTTGTATCTGTGGTTATTACTTTAGAGTTCTGGGGGGCTGGGGAGATAGCTTCATGGCACAAGTGACTGCCTGGCAAGTGCAAGGTCATGAGTTCGAACCCCAGTCCTGGAAAAAAACACAAAAAACTAGAGTTCTGGGAGTATGAGAATAAATGACACAAATATTTTAAAGTCCTTGATTCATGATTTGAAAATGACCTCTAGAAACATGTGATTGTTTATGTTTTCCCAACAATGCCTGAGGGTGTTTTTCTCCTGCAGTCTCAACAGTAAAAGAGAATTTCATGGGGAGAAGGTCTATTTGAACATCAGATAAGTAATATACTTTTGTTTTAATTTGTAGTTTTCTTATTTATTATTTATTTTTAAAAAATTGGGGGCAGTACTGAGGATTGAACTCAGGACCCTGTACTTGCCAGGCAAGCACTTATTCCACTGAGCTATCTCCCCAACCCTCAATTCTTTGCTTTTTGAGACAGCATTTACCACTATGTAGTCCAAGCTGACCTTGAACTCACAACAATCCTCCTGCCTCAGTCTCCGAAGTGCTGGGATTATAGTTGTGCACCTTCAAGTCTGTCTTCAGGGAAGAGATGCGGCTCTGAGCCCAGCTCCCACGTGGCAGTGTTGTGCTCTGGAGGTCACACGGCTGAGGGGACCTGGCTGGGCTTTCCGCTGCAGTCCACCCGGAGCGCCTTCCAACATTTGCACAGATGTTCCACATGCATCACAGTGGCCTGTCCTCATTACTCATAAAGACAACGAGGGTGCCGATACTTGTGCCCTGACTGCTAAGAGCTCTGAGTGCACCTAACACTATCAATCCTTTCATTAATATTCTGGCCAGCCCTTCCTCAGAGGCGAGTGCATGATTCAAGAATGTTCCCAGGTGTGCATGTTGTGTGTCAGTTACGTTGTCCTTCTGTGGTTGAGTCCTTTCATCATCTTCAAATACTGAAAGTTGGGGCTGGTGAGATAGCTCAGTGGAATAAGCACTTGCCTGGCAAGCTCAGGGTCCTGAGTTCAATCCCTGGTACTGGAAAAAAAAAAAAAAAAAGTTTAAGACTGAGCTCATAGAATGAACTCATTAAAACTTTTTTTTTTTTTTTTTTTTTTTTAAGGTTATTTAAAAGACCTTGTCAGAGGACATTGATTTGTACTTAATCTAAAAATAGTTGTCTTCTACCAGATTTATTTATTCATTTATTTCTTTATTTTTATGCATTTGGTAGAGGGCCTCTCTACACAACTGGGACTCCTGGTGATCCTCCTATCTCAGCCTCACCAGCGCTGGGATTACAGGTGTGCACCGCCACATCCATTCTCGGTGGCCAGCTCAGTGCTCCTGGGCACAGGGCCAGTGCAGCATGTGGTGCCAGGACTCAAACCTTGGTCCCTGTACTTGCCTAAACAGGTGCTTAGTCTACTGAGCTATCCTGCCAGCCCTTAGCCCTATAGGTTGAAATCCATATTTTCATTCTTTTTTTCTCTGAATGTGCCTATAGCTATGAGGCAGTGATTTATATATTGAGTAGTGACTGATTATTAAATTTATATGTACTATAGGTTGCTTTCCATGCTGATAACTATTTTTAATAGGCCGGTAATTTTATGCAAGGTAAACATTCAAGTTGGTTTAATAATTTTCTGTTGTACATTTAGATTTCCATATTGCATTTTGGTCAGTATTCAAGTGATCATGCTTGTAACTAAGTCTTCATGTACTTCTTTCTTTTTTTTTTTCTTCACGTACTTCTGAACTGTGTTCTTGATTGAAACCTGTGCTGTTTGAAGCTGTTTGGCTTGCCTTTGCCCCACCTCACAGATACCCATATTTGTAAATTGTTTACATTTTTAAAATTTATTCAAGGTGTATTTTTCTCCCTCCTTTTCCTATTTATGTCTTTTTTTTTTTTTTTTTTTTTTTTTTTTTTTTTTTTTTTTTTTTTTTTTTTTTTTTTTTTTTTTTTTTTTTTTTTTTTTTTTTTTTTTTTTTTTTTTCTGATGCAGTGTTGCCATGTAGTTCAGGCTGATCCTAAACTCATTGTTTAGCACAGGCTAGATATATGCCTGCCTCAGCCTCGCAAGCGCTGGGATCACAATACACTGAGGTGTTTTCTGGCATCCTGAAAGCCTTGCACTTGGCAGAGTGAAGTGTGGGGCAGTTAGGCTGCCCTCTAAGAGTTTCTTTTTTTTTTTTTTTGGCGGGACTGGGGTTCGAACTCACGACCTTGCACTTGCCAGGAAGGCACTTGTGCCACGGAGCTATCTCCCCAGCCCCCCTAAGAGTTTCTCGATAGTGTTGGGCAGTCAGCTCCTCCCTTAAGACAGGCTCTTGGGCCAGCAAACAACTTCGATTCTCAGCCTGGATCTTTTGCTGCTGAAAGCAGTGCTCAGCTCAGCACTGTAGGCTCCTCAGTCACAGACCTGAGGTTCCAGGAACTTGGTCAAAGGATGGGGACCCACAAGCAGACCAACCACAGATGAACTCCGGGCTCACCTACCCCAGCAGCACCCCGAGGCTGCTCTCCACGTGCCCCAGACCCCAGAAATGGCAGAGGGCAGACCCGGAGCCGGCACCTGCGAGGCCCTGGCACTTGGACAGCGAAGGAGGCTACTAGTTTAAGGCTTAAGGGTGCAATTAGGGACAAGTTAACTTATGAAAAACCTACAATCGCGAGTGCACCTCCTGTTCTGCAGGGATGGTAATTACGTGCGGGAAGAGCGGAGACAGGTGCAGCAGGAGGCAAGCGAGCGAGCGAGCCTGGAAAGTTTCTGCTTTATTTTGATTCAAAAAGATTGCTTCCCATTTCTCAGGTTTGGTCGGGTTTACGTCCATTCTCACTTATATATTGTCCTTTATGCCTATTATTAGTGGTTAACTAATGCTTTGCTTGTTTATCTAAGCAGTAGGATTATTTAAAATGATCTCACTGTCCAGAAAAATCTCCAGGACCCTGTAATTAAACTTTTCTTTCTTTCTTTTTTTTTTGCGGGACTGGGGTTTGAACTCATGACCTTGCACTTGCCCAGTGGGCACTTGTGCTGCAGAGCTATCTCCCCAGCCCCTAAACATTTTATATTTAAAAAAAACTCTTGTTAGAGTTCTAGGTTAAAACGGGTCTGTATTCTTGGTCCTCCACATGTTGCTTGCAGAGTTCAAGGTAGCAGCTGCAGCAAGTCGCAGCTTGGAGAAGCAGGGGGCTTCTCCGAACGGAGCAGGGAGCTGAGCCCCGAAATATCCGGGACATCCGTGGTGAACCCACTTATTGCAATGCAGCTAACCCTTCATGTTGAGGTTTTAGAAAAAACAAGTTATACATCTCCTATTGCCACCTCAGAGAGGGCCTTCTGCATGCCACAGGTTCGCCACCACCAGCCTGGGATAGGTAGGAATTTGGCTCACGTGTTGGGGGCACTAGCGCCAACTGCGGTCACCAGGAATCTTTATCTGGTTCATTACAGGGTGTGGGGCTCCTTCAGGCCCCCTGCTAAGGGGCACTTCTCTGATTTGTTCCCTCCCCCTTCACAGTTGCAGGACAAAAGGTGTCAGGTGGAAACTTCAGCTTAGTTTGGCTACTGATTAAATGGAAAAGAAACATTTAGCTGAGCTCCTTATTTTAAACGTATTCTTAGATTATCTAGAATTTTATGCCACATTTTGTCCTACTATGAAGATGCTCTTGAGCCTGCCACTTGGAGAGTGCGTGGTCAGAAGGTGGTCCTCCCAGGGCCTGCGGCTCACGGCTGCCCTCCACAAAGCCTCTGAAACTGCTGTGTCATAGGTCACAGTGCATGCTCTAGTGACCGAGTTCTGTATCTGTCTGTGATTCGTAAGCATTTTTCCCTTAAATATCCGAAAGATTCTCTGTCACTGACTCATATTTAGTGGCATGGAGGTTGTTATAGCTTTTACTGTTACACAAATAGCACTTTTTAAAAAAATTACTTTTAATAAGAAATTACAATGTGACTGACAGTTTCAAAACACGTTAGTGATGCATTTCCAATAATTGACACAATGCATATTATTGTGCTCATTGTAGTTATACAGAGCACAGGATGTAGACATGATTAATTTTCTAATTGTTATTAGTACATTAGATTTCTTCTCATTGATCTAAGAGAAGGTAGTTGTATACATAGTCAATGTTCCATAATTGCAGTGGGTTAATGGGGAAACTCGCAATGTTGGAAGCTGTTGATTAGAACCTTTTACAGCTCAGCATGCTAAACTACCTTTATGTTTTATGTGTCATGTTTAAGCTTTTCTGCTGGGTGGTTAAGGGCAAGTTAAAGCAAGACCTGCATAACAAAACATGTAGTTTTTATATCTCCCAAGGTCAGTTAAATCCCCGCAGGATTTACTTTGGAACCATGTACAGTGCTTTGCAGATCTGTTGTCAGTGTCAGCCGTCTGGATGAGTCACAGCCATTGATTGACCACTTTGCTCTCTGTAAAAGCCCGAGAGAATGTCTCCTTAGGCACACTATATACCTTAAATCCCTTTCCTCTGTGGTCCCTTAATCTCCTTGAACAGAAAATTTGGGAAACCACTGAGTTATAGGATGTTACAGCACAGGTTCTGTTCTGTCCTGAGTCCTCATTGACTTTGAAGGGCTAAGGCCAAAGTATTGGCTATCCTTGTAGCCCTTCTTTTTCTCTAATTTTTGGTCTATAAACTTATATTCTTAGCCCTCTTAGCTTTTGGCAGAATGTAATAGCTCACTGAATCTTCTCCCATCTATTTCTAGGCATCATGTCACCCCAAGATCTATGTGTTTGAAAGGTTTAACATTTTCACCTTGCTCTGTGTGACTTCATAACAGTGTGTACAAATTCAGCGGTTCCACCTCAGTGATACTGAACAACCTTTTGTGTGGTACACAGTGTCTTTCCACAGTGGCCACAGAGAAACTGCTACAGAATGAATTTGTGCAAAGGGAATTCTGAAGCAAAGGTCACGCACACCCCACCTCCTGATAGACCATTCTCCCAAAACAACAGCCTGATTTATAGTCCAGTCAGTGATCTATAAAAATGCCTATTCTTACATGCAGGATTCACACAGTGGAACTCCAGCCATCTTTATCAAGTTTTGCCCATTTGAAAAATAGTGTCTTGTTCTCTAACTTACATTTCTTTATTTTCACATATTTAAAAGCCATTTATATTGCTTTTCTTGTGATGTGTCTGGTTTGTTTATTTGTTGTTTTGGCATTAGGGATCAAACTCTGGACCTTGCACTTGCCAGGCAGGCGCTTATGCTGTTGAGCTACATCCCCAGCACTGGAAGAGTCACTGATATTCTGTACCTCTTTTCCCTTTTGTTGTTGCCCTTTTTTTCATGGACTTCAGCAGCGATTTCTGCAGTAAGAGAGGAGCCATTGTTCACTGTCCTTTCTTGCTTAGCAGTGCCATTGTTTTGCTCTGCAGAGGTCTCTAACTTTTAGGTAGCCAAATTGTCTTACTCTGTTTTGTTAATGGCTTCTAAGCTTTCTGCCTTATAAGAAAGCCCTTCCAGGCCTAAAACCATGAAGAAACTACCCTCTTCTCACACAAACTTCTCTCAGAAATTGGGACAATAGAAGACTAAACCCAAATCCCTGGTCATCTTGGGCAAGTGCTCTGCCACAAGCTACTCCCAGCCCCTCACTCACAGGGTCGCCCTCTCCCTTTTATAGTGTTGGATTCCCCTTAAAAGCTGGAAATCCTCTGGAATTTTTCTGAAAACCGAGTTAGATATCTCCATTATTTTCTAGAAGGCCACCTTCCGATGCTCGTATCATGTATGGAGAAATAAGTTTCCCTCCTCTGCCTGCATGTTTGAGAATCCAACTCTTACCATTGTCTTAACTACCTTTCCCATGCCTGAGACAAAATACCTGGCAACACCTAAAGTTCAAGGAGGAAAGGTTTATTTAGATCTCCCAGTTTGTGGGATTTCAATGCATAATCTGCTGGCTCCAAGGCGGGGTGGCTCATGGCAGAGGGGCAGCCTTCAAGGTTGTGAAATACAGAAAGGCAGCAGGAGCAAACCGGGCCTCTCTCTGTCCCTTGAATTGTGTGCCGTGTGCCTGCCTAGGGCAGCTGTAGCGCCCACACCTTGAATCCCAGCACTGGAGCGTGAATCAATCCCCGACTCCGGATTCAGCTGCCATGCCCAATCTGAACGTGCAGGTGGCTCCGCAGGGACATCTAGACACAAAGCGATACAAGCACATGTGAAATCCCTGTCTGAGCAACTACTCTGAAAATAACAACAGGCAGTATAACAACCACCGTTAATTTTCTAAAATCTTGTTTTGAAATTCTGTATTATCTTTTATTTATTTTTTATTTTTTATTTTTTTTCTTGTTTCAGAATTTTTGTTTGTTTATTTGTTTAGTTTTATGGCCGGCTCAGCCTGCCCTGAGGGCAGGGCTGGTGCAGCATGTGGTGCTGGGGATTGAACTGCGGTCCCTGAAGCCACCTAAGCTTTCCTAAGCAGGCGCTTTAGACCACTGAGCCATCCTGCTGGGCCCCTCAAGCAGTTTCTTTCTCTGTATTATCTTTTATTGTTTTTTTTTTGTTTGTTTTGTTTTCTTTTTTTAACAACAAGTAACAGAAACTTTTCCTACATGAATTTGGCACTGTTTCTCAACTCTCAATTCTGTTTCATTGATCTATTCACTATAAATTTGACTTAATAAAATGTTTTGATATCTGAAAATGCTACCTCACTGCTCTTCTAAAATCTTTCTGTGTGTTTTATATCCTATTTGTATGAAAAACTGCCTGGGCATGGAGCTCAGTGTGGGCCCTTAGTTCAGTCCTGAGTACTACAGAAAAGAAAGACAAAAACCTTGGTCTTCAGTCCCCCTGCCTCGGCCTCCCGGAGTGTCAGGATGGCGGACATCGGGCACCTCCGTGCCTAACTTAGTCCTTAAGTTTCTTGAATGCTTCTATTGTAGTAGTTAGGGTTGAAGTTCAGTGTTGTAGAGTAGAGGATGTTTCCTTGGAGGACTGCTTCAGTGTCCCTGTGTTAGAAGTCACAGCGCTCTGTCTTCCTGGCTGTGGCCTGTGGCCACTCAGGCTGCTGTAAGAACTTCACGACAAAGTGACCCAAAAACATGAGAAATTTGTTCTCACTCTGGCGGCGACATGGAGGTCCAGTGTCCACAGACTCTGGCTGTGGCAAAGGTATCCCAAGCTGGCTGGCTCCGAGCTTCCTCTCCTGAGGACACTCATGTCATTGTGATCCCCTTGAGGACCTGGTCACCTCCAAAGGCCCCACCTCCTAGCCACGCTTTCCTGGGGATCAGATTTCCACACAGGAATTTGGGGGACACAGTCAGTTCAGTGCAACTATGGCTAATTTAATTACTGAGCTCTTTCTTATTTTCAATTTATGTCTAATCAGACATAAATCCTTTTTTATGTTTTGATTTTGAGATGACTTGTATCCCTTGGATAGCCCTTGGGTTGTTTTGTTATTTTTAATAATAAGGTTCAGTTCACCCAGTTTTTGTTTTGTTTTGTTGATTTGTTTTGTAAAGACAGGATCTTTTTACATAGTGCAGGTAGGTTTTGATTTTAGGATCTTTTTGCTCAGCCCCCCAAGACCTAGGATTATAAGACTTTGTCACAGTGCATTGAAGTTTCTTTTCTTTTCCTCTCTCTTTCTTTCTAAATTTATTTGGTATAGGATCTCACTGCACATCTCAGACTCAAAGATTCTCCTGTTTTCAGACTCCCAAGTGCTGGGATTACAGGCATGTGCCACCACGCCCAATCTCAATCGCCAACTCAGTGCGGCGGGGCCAGCGTGGCATGCCAGGGATCTAACTTCAGCCCCTGAGCGCTGCCTAAGTGGGCGCTTTAATCTGCTGAGCTATCTGGCTGGCCCTATAATGTTAATTTCTAAATTAAATCTAATCTTGATTTTTTTTTTTTAATGTTTTGAGACAGGGTGTTGCTACATAGCCCATGCTGGCCTTCAACTATGTAGTTCAGACTGGGCTCAAATTTGAAATTCTCCTGCCTCAGCCTCTCAACATATTTCCTTTTTTGGGGGGCTGGATACTAGGGATAGGACTCAGACCTTGCGCTTGCCAGGCAAGCACTTATTCCATTGAGCTCTCTCCCCAGCCCAGTATAGTTATTTTTTAACTGATCACCCCTGTACTTTTTTTCTTTTTTCCTAGATTTTTTGCCACAATGTCTTGCTATGTAGTCCAGGCCGGCTTTTTTTTTTTTTTTTTTCAGACTGGCTTTCAACTCATTGTGTAGCCCACGCTGGCTTCAAATGCATGGTGCTCCTTCTGCCTCGCCCTCTCTGAGTATTGTGATGACAGGCTTGTGCTACCACCATGCCCAGCTTTAAGAAGCCACTTATGTGAGGAAGGGGAACCCGGCCCAGAGCCCACGACGTGGCACCCATACGGAAGCTCCTCTCTTGCCAGCTCCGCCTCGATCTGCTTTCCTGCTGTGTGGTAGTGCCAAGTTTCGTGTCAGCTGCAACAGGACACAAGTGTCCTTGTTGGCCGCTTGTCTGGGGCTCCCTGTGGTCACCAGCACCTTGTGCATCTCCATGCCCTGACTGCCCTCAGTATCCTCCCATTAGCCCCCTCTGCTCCCAGCATGCCCTGAAGTTTGCTTCATACTCACGCACACACGTGCACATCAGATCATCGGCACACAAAGGCATGCATATGGCATGCGCGTGCCTATAAAATACAAGGGTGTGTTTTCTTCTCTTCATTATTGAGGAATAGTTTTTAAATTGGGACTTTGAGCCTACTGTCTCAGTTACTCTTCTCTCATTGCTGGGACAAATATCTGACACCCAAAATGAAGGAAGGAAAGGTTTATTCAGCCCACAGTTACTGCAGGTTTGGCTGGCTCCAAGGCAAAGTGGCACACAGCAGAGAGCAGCAGTTCATGACGGTGGAGAAAAAAAGGAAAAGGAGCCATGGGAGGGTTAGCAGGAACAGTGGCAACAGGCCAACGATGGCAACAGAGAGGAAGTCTGTCTCTTTGTCTCTCTCGTGGTACATTCAGGCTGTCCACCACAGGCTGGGCGTAGCACCCGCATCCACAATCCCAGCAGTAGAGTACTAAGGCCCATATTCCCAGTAGATGAGTTAATTTCAAACTCTAGTAGTCCCTGCCCCTTGACTATATGAGGCTCTGCGGGGACGCCTAGACACAAACCGTAACACCTACAAATACAGATCTAGAACAAGTAGATTCTGAATACTTCTACCTAGTCTCTTCATGAAAAAAAGAGTGACTTTTTCACTTTTTCTGACAGTTCCTTGAAAAGGCCATCACATTTTAATCCAGTACATGAAAGTTGAGTTCATTTTTATTATTCCCAGCATTTTTTTTTCAGATCAAATTTGTAGCTACATGTGTGCATATATGAATATATTCATATGCATGCATGTATGTATACATGTATGCATGCATGCATTTTTCTTTTTTTTTTTTAACTTTATTTATTTATCTTATGGCCGGCTCAGCCTGCCCTGGGGGTGGGGCTGGCGCAGCATTTGGTGCCGGGGATCGAACCGAGGTCCCTGCGGTTGCCTAATCTTACCTGAGCAGGCACTTTAGACCACTGAGCTATCTCAGTGGTCCCTGCATTTTTCTATTGTGTGTATTTGTGTGCATGTCTGTACATGCATGTACCTGTGCTTGTGGTGCTGGAGACTGAACCCCAAGCCACGCAGGTGTGAGGCATTTTTACCCCAGAGCCACCCGACCAGCCCCTAATTTATAACCTGCTGAAGTCCATTCCCTTGCTGCCTTTCGCTCTGCAGAGGTGCTCTGCAGACGCTTGCCCATTGCTTCCTGTGTAGCTTCTCTGTTTTCCTCTGTGCTAAAGACAAGGTGGAGTCTGACCTTCTCACCATTGGCCAGCTCTGTTCTAAAGGCTGTAAATCAATTCTCAGCTATGTGAGGTTACCACTGAGAGACAGTACACACTCGCGCAAAGCAGTGACAGCTAAGGCTTCTACCGGAATAACTACAGAATAAAACATCCAATACTGAAGGCCTTGAGATATAGAAAGCGGTCGGGAACATCAAGGGAAACCCATGCAAGCGAGACTGTTTATGTATAGACGATAACCCTGGGTTTCTCTTGCCTGGCCGTTCCCTAACTTCTTTTTGGCTTCTTGCTGGCCCTACTTTTTGCAGTCTGTTCATGTGGGCACTGTGACCTTTCCACACGACATTAGATCAAGTTTCCTTGCTAAAATCCCTGCACATCCTATGCTTTTAGAGTCCAATTTAAAATTCTAAAAATCCCTGCAAATCCCAGTAGAACCCGCCTCTGCCTGTATCTTGTTTTACTAGGCCTGCCTCCTCTCTCTCTCTCCTCACTGTGGAGCCCAGGCTGGCCTTGAACTTGTGGGGCTCCTTCTGCCTCAGCCTCCTGCCCTTGCCGTAGTTCCCGCACTGTTGAGGTCGCAGCCTGCTTCAGGGCCTGGCATGTGCCATTCCTGGGTGCTCTCCTCACCCCTTTCCTTTTCCTCCTCCTCCTCAGATCTGTTTGACTCTTTCTCAGAGCCCTACAGAGCTCTGACAGAGCGCCTCTAACTTAAATTAGATCCTGCATCCACCCGGACTCAGGTGGAGATCACAGACTGCAGGAATTTTCTTAGGGGAGTAAGGGGGTACTGCTAAGCGCAGGAAGAAGTGGCAGGAAGGCCTGCTGTGTACTCCAGGGCCAACTCAGCATGTCCACGGGGCAGAACGTTGGAGCCCATGGCAGTCGCTCAAGGTGTCCCAGACTTAAACATCAATGCCTTGCCCTGCGCCAGCTCTGGTGACCTATGATCCAGTCGGTGATGGTTGCAGAGCCAGGCAGCAGCTCCTAGGCCACTGTGAAAGCCATTGTGTTCCTGGTGGTTGGAGGCTGGGGGTGCTCGGCCACGCAAGGTGCTGGCCACTCTCTCCTGGCCCACGGTGCCTGCGCAGCTGCAGTGTCTGCGATGCCATCTCTGCCATTGCCACATCCTGACCTGCAGCATGCGGAGCAGGACTACACTTAGTAGGTGTTCAGTGAAAACCTGCTGAGCAGATCTTATCTTAGCCTGCAACGTGTTTAAGGAGAGGTGCTGTCGTGTACAAACAAACAAACAATAGCAAAACAAAACAAAAACCCATTTATGGTGCAATGCATATCTAGAGTAAAGCCTACTATGGGAAAAAAGATCTCGAGGTGTGAGCCATGGGGTACACTTGTTAGCTTTTAGGAACTCTCTGGTGATAAGATTACATGGATGGATGGATGGATGGACAAGTGAGTGAACGAGGGGAAGCCTTCCCACTAGGAGGAACCTCAGATGCCACCCCCACCTGGATTGGCACAGCTGAAGGCCGGAAGCCCTGCCCCTGTGGGCGTGGTCACGTTCCAGGCTGCGGTAAGGGGAGAAGAGGCGCTCTGCGGGCGAGGCCTGTATCCTCCTCTTCTGAGTAGAGCAGGCTTCCACCCTTTGGTTATAGAATGGTCGGATCCATAAAGTGGAAATCTATTCTTTCAAAAATTATTTTATTGTTTTGTTTTTATTAGTCCGCATCCTCCGCAGTGCGCGATGACCACATCCGTCGCAGGAAGTGGTGCCTGCACGCGGCTTATGTCCATTCTCTAGGAACCTGCTCTCCCCTCTACCTCTTGGTCAGGCATCTATTTCTCTGTTATTGTTATTATGATTATGATTATGATTATGATTATGCGGGACCGGAGTTCGAACTCACAACCTTGCACTTGCTAGGCAAGCACTTGTGCCACACAGCTATCTCCCCAGCCCACTGAGACATCTATCTGTAAAAGAAGTTCGGAGGAATTGGGTGCTGCGGTGAGCACCCATAGCTCCAGCGCTCTGGGAGGCTGCGGCAGGACGATGGCAAGTTTCAGACTAGCCTGGTTAATTTAGTGACTTCGTGAGATCCTGTCTTTAGCACTAACCCTAAATTCACTCTGAATGATAAAGTCTGTATAAAGAGATACGGACAGACAGACAAACAAGATAGCTCAATCCCAGTAGTGTAAATAAATATATTAATCAATGAACTGCTGTTTTCGGGGGGCTGGGGATGCGCTCGGCATGCGCCTGTCTTCCGCTCCCTCCGTGTGACTGTCAGCTCTGCACTCTCAGGCTGTGCCTTTGCCATCTGGTTAAGGAGGCAGCTGGCTCCACTCCCTAGTCACTATTGCGTTTTCCTTTCAAAGAATCAAATCAATCTTGATGAATTACATGTCTCTAGAAATGTTTCCATTTGTTTTCAAATTTTTAAAGCAGGGTTCATAGCACATTCATTTCAAAATTCTGTCTCCCTTTCCACTTTTCCTGGTATCCTTGTCTCTTCAGAGAAACAATTTTTGTCTTAAATTGGTCTTTCCTGCATATCTTTGTTTCAGTAATTTCTCTCTTTTTATCTTAACATCTTTCCTCTTCCTCTGGCTACATTCTGTCATTTTTCTGAGTGGGCTGCCTGCCTCTCTCTATGGCCTACCCCCAACCCCACCTCCTTTCTTTCCTTATGAGCTGGTAAGGCTATGAAGGGATCTCTAAGTCCCCATGAATCTGCACCCTGACATGTATTTCAATTTTCAAACACGTATAAGAGTTAGTCTTTCACTTGCAAACACTTAGGAGTCATGTTGTTCCAAATATAGCATTTAAATTTAATCCTCTTTGGTGCTGAGTTGGCATTTAAGTAGTGGTCAGAGAATTGTACCTGCATGCTGAGTTCCATAAAGTTGCAGCCTCTCACCGTGACCTGGCCCAGGGCCTGTTTTCCAGTGTGTCAAGGATGCTTACAAGAGAATAACGGTTTGGTTTTGAAAATTCTGTTTGGAAGTATTTGTTTGAAGGTGGAATTAAATCATTTCATTTACTTCAAATTTCAGGTAGGTAAAACTGATTTTTCCTATAGCATCATTATTTCTCCCTGTACCTCATTGGCCAGTATTTCCTGTTTTTTTTTCCCCATTGTTTTACTCTAGGGATTTTCTGGAGCAGTGGTTCTGAAACTTGCTTCTCAGAATCTTTTGACACTCAAATTATTGAAGAGCATTGTGTTTTGAGTTTGTGTTTGTGTGGATTATATCAACAAACATGCTAGAAGTTGCAAAGAAATTTAAAAATTTTTCTGTTTCTGATTCAACTAAAATAATTCTGAACTCGTGATGTGTTAACATGAAAAACAGATTAAATTTCCAAAACAGGGGCTTGGCAGGATGGCTCAGTGGTCTAAAGCACCTGCTTAGGAAAGCTTGGGCGGCTGCAGGGACCATGGTTAGATCCCCAGCACCACATGCTGCGCGCCAGCCCTGCCCTGAGGGCAGGCTGAGCGGGCCATAAAAATAAATAAATAAACAAACAAAAGTTCTGAAGCAAGAAAAAAATATTTTAAAAAAATATTTAAATTTCCAAAACAAAAAAATTCAGTGAGGAAAATGGTTTTATTTTATATTTCCATTTCTGCAATTGTTGGTAATGCCTGGCTTTCTAGATTACTGCCGGACGCTCATGTCTGCCTCTTCGTTCTTTACACTGTGTCATCCGGGACATTTGCAGGTGAAGCGGATGACAGCTGTTTGCTCTAATGTTGAGTGCATGGCAAGAAAAACAGTGTGGCAACTACATTGTTTGGCAGTTTGCTGCCACTGCCCAGGGCAGGGACATCCACCCCCAGTAGGGGGCCATCACTGCAGACAAAGCCACCATGTTTTTTCACTGCAGAACCCTGAAAATATCTAAGGGCCCTTTGTAGGGGCCTGCCACTATGCTAGGAGAACGCTGCTCTATCTCCTGTCTTTATTCTAATAATTGTTACTACTGAATTTTCAATCAGTGTATTTTAATTTATATTGTTTTCTGCCCATGTTGGGGACTGCCCGTATCTATCACTCCTTTTTCATCCAAAGTGGACTCTTCCACGTAGTTTCACAATGGCTACACGCCCACTGCTTTCTCTGGTTTTGTACCAGGAAGCGAACTCAACCTTGTGCTTGCCAGGCGGGCGCTGTGCCACTGAGCTACATCCCCAGCCTTTGCTTCTGGCACTTCTTACACATTTCCTTTGTTGTGTTTGTCATTATGTTTCAGAACTCCTCTGGCATAAATTTTATTTCCATGATCTGAAATTAGTTGCCATTAGTTTAAGGTTTTGTTGGTTTGGTTGACAGTCTCCAGTACCTGTCCTGATTTTCTTTCTGGTCCATGCTTGCCATGCTTGCTTTTTTTTTTTTTTTTTTTTTTTTTTTTTTTTTTTTTTTTTTTTTTTTTTTTTCTTGCAAAACTTTCTTCCAGACGGGCTTAGTCCTTCTAGGCAGCTGCCTTCCTTATGGCAGCCAGCACATTGCTCAGCTCCTCATGCTTCCTCTTGGCACGGATGTGCGTCCCCACCCCTTTCTTGATGAACTTGAGGGCACATTTGTCCTTGGAGACCTTGAGCAGCTCCATGGCATGCTGCTGGCTCGTAGCGGGTGAAGCCGCACACCTCTTGGATCATGTCCCACTTGAACCTGGTGCGTTTGGTGAGGTGTCCACGGCGGTGGCTGTGCCTTGGTTTGCTCATGTTCTTAGTCACCTTGTGGCCCTTGTTGAGACCCATGGCCAGTGGATAGCAGAGGGCCCCATGGCTACTGTTCTTCAGTGGTTGCTGTGGCGGAAGAAGATTGTTTTTTGTTTGTTTGTTTTTGTTTTTCCCATTTTGAATCATGGAAAATTCTTGCAAAAAGAGTACATGAGTAACTTTTAAGTTCTCCCATGACCAACCTTGTCCTTTTTTTCCCAATCGCACTTACTTGGTCTTTTGGTATATCTAAAAGTCCATGTTCAACTCTCCTATCTGTTACAGCACTTAGGGTTATAGATAAAAACTATATTTGCTTATTATTTTTTCTTCTGTTGAAATTTGTGTTCTTTTCAAGTATGTGTAGCATTTATTTAAATTTTAACAGAAATATTACCAGGACGTGGGTAAATGTATTTCTTGTTAGTACTAGTTTTAGCAACTTTGTGTCCTTGACTCTCAAAATCCAAGTTATTCTATAAATAGAAGACATTGTCTTATGTTTTTAAAAGTTCTTTGTTTATCCCTTTCTACCTTCTTCATTGCTTCTGTGATTCTTGTTAAAAGAATATAATACTTTTGACCCATCCTGTATGCTATTTAGTTTTGTCTCATGATTTCTTTATTTGTTTAAAAATTGGATCAGGGGCTGGGGAGATAGTTCAGCAGTCTAATCTCCTACCTGGCAAGCAAAGGACCTGGCTTCAGTACCGCATGCCAATATCAGCCCTGGCACTCTGGGCACGCTGAGCCAACCACTGAAACCAGGCGGGTGGCACACAACTGTAATCCCAGAACTGGTGAGGCTCAAATAGAAGGATAACTGTAAATCTGAGCTTCATAGTGAGACCCTGTACCAAATAAATAAATAAATTTTTTAAAAAAGTTTAAAAATTGAATTAGAAGCCGGACTTGGGGACATATACCCATAATCCCTGCCACTAGGCAGGCAACTCATGAGTTTAAGAGTAGCCTGGACAAATCAATAAGATTGTGTAAAAAATTTTTAAAGGACTTGCAGTATGCAACTGAATGATAACACTTTCCTAGTATATGTCAAGGCATTGGGTTCAATATCCACTACCATCAAAAAGTAAAACTAGAGTCAGGCATGGAGGTACATACCTGTAATCCCCAGCTCCAGAAGGCTGAGGCAGGAGGATCACAAACTTGATCCTGGTTTTGTCTCAAACCTAGCCAGATCCTGTTTCAAAATTCAAAACAATTAAGAACAACAACAAAACAGAAACAGGCTGAAGATGTACATAGGTCAATGCGAAGACTTCGGGTTTAATTCTTAGTACTGCAAAATGAGCTTAAACGAGGAAAAAAGCTGGACAGGGGTTGGAGATGTAGCTGAGTGCTGGGGTGCTTATGTAGCACCTGCTGACTCTCCCATGTGGGTTTATGCAAAATTTCATTTTCATTTAAATAAGCATATGTCTTGTGGTAAACTTGTCCCTAAGAGCTGGAGCTTGCCTTGTGGATGCTGTATTTTTAAGAAACATTTTAAGTCTCCAACGTCAATATTTTACTACTAAATAAGCTGTTTTGTCTATCTTGGGCTTCTATCTCTTTCCTATGAAGTTGTCTTAAGTCTAGCAGGTCTTACTGCCCATCCTGAAAATAGCAAGCCAGAAGGGTCTTCTTGAGGTGAGGGCAGGGGTTTAGCAGAATGTCTTGCTTCCTCCTCCACAGAGAGCTCAGTGGTACTGGGGGGTCTCCTCTGAGAGTGTCCAAGGGAGACCCACAAGGACAAGCAGAGCCCTGGATAGGCTAGAGGAATTTTCTTTTGTTTAATTTTTTGAAAATTTTCTCAATTTCTGTTTTTTGTGACAGGGTCTCACTATCCAGCTCAGGCTGGCCTCAGGTGTGTGGGATCCTCCTGCCTTGACCTCCCTAGTGCTGGGACTGCAGGTGTGTGCCACCCTGGCTGGCTTCCGTTGTTTTAAATTGAAGTGCTTTCTTTTTTTCTCAGTGTGGTAGCTTGAAGCCACAGGAGGCATTTTACCAAGTTATGTCTCTTTCTGGCCCTAGGACCCCTCACAGGCAGACTCCTCTGTGTCTAAAAAGTGATGTTTAGCTGTTTCCCAAGTACGCTGTGCAGGGGAACACTGTGGCCACAGACCCGAAGACTCTGGCATGGTTTTTGAACTCAAAGAGGAAAAAGTCTGCAATTATGCATTACGCTTTCCTGCACCAGAGTAGTGTTCAGATTGCCCCGCTCAGGCTTCTCCTTTATCCCAACCTCTTTGTTCTTTATCTTCCAGTACTGCTCTAAGATTTCTCTTTTCTCCCTTGCCTACAAATAGCAGCAAACACGTGAGAGGGTCCTGGAGTGAAGTCTGCTGTGCACTTGAAAGCTACCCTTGTGCTTTTTTTCTTGCTGTTTGAGATTTGAGCAAAAATGACTCTTTTTATAAATTTGAAAGCTAGTTTGATTCTAAAATAAATTTTTCCTCTAAAAATCATATTTCTGTTTCTTCATAATGTTGTACTGCTTTTTTGCCACTGTGTGGGTGTGTGCATGCGTGCGTGCGTGTGTGCGTGCATGTGTGTGTGGGTGTGTGCATGCGTGCGTGTGCATGTGTGCGTGTGCATGCGTGCGTGCGTTTGTGCGTGCATGTGTGTGTGGGTGTGTGCACACATGTGCATGTGGTTACCTGAGACTGCATGTAGGACCTTCACACTGATCTACAGCTCCAGCTTTTTCAGTTTATTTTTTATTTTGAGGCAGGGCTTTGCTAAGTTGCCCAGTTACACAGCCAAGGCTTAAACTTTTGACTCTCCGCTTTAACCTCCCTGAGTTCTAGGATTCTAGGTGTGTACTACCATACCCAGCTCACGTTATTGAACTTACACTTCTGTTACGTGAATTATTTGTTATTATTTTTTCAAACAACATTTCAAAACAGATGACCCCTAGTTGTATTTTTGGGTTTTTTTATTTGTTTGTTTTTGTTTTTGTTTTTGTTTTTTGGTGGTATTGGGGATTGAACTCAGGGCCCTTTGCTTATCAGGCTAGTGCTTATTCCACTGAGCTCTCTCCCCAGTCTTACCCCTAGTTGTATTAAATCGGGATGAATAAGGAGACTACAGATCACCTCACATGATTCGATCAAGTAATATGTGTCGCCTCTCGGATTGGTTCCCTCTAGAATGTCCCAGATCTTGGAATTCTACAAATAATTTAAATGAATGACCTCTTTCACCAAGGAACTTACAGATTTTCCTCTTTCCACAGTTTCTTTATTACTCTTGAGTTTGAATATCATCTTGATTGTTTTTGTGTTAGAACAATGCTGTGCAATTCTCTATTGTGTCCGCTGTATTTCCTAGGGATTCCTTAAAAAGCTTTTCCTTCCTTCTTAGGGAAATAGAGTTGAGAGTCAGTGAGAGACACCTAAGAGCGGTTGCGCTGGGGTGCAAGCCAGGCCGCCTCTGATGGTGCACAACGCGGGCAAGGGGCAGAGTGGTTTCCTCTCCTGTGGAGAGGCACGAACACAACATGCGACATGGAGGTGACCGTCAGGCCGATGCGACTGAATCCATTAAGGTGCTTGCAACACTGCTGCCCTGTGTTGGGTCGTCTGCTAGCAGAATGATGGAGCTGAAGGCTGTCTCGAAAGTGCAAAGGGAGAAAGGAGCTTTTGGTCGACGAGCATGGTGGTGAACTGGGCGCGCATGCGTGTGTGTGTGTGGTGTGCACCTTGTTATGGGGCAGCACGTCACTCATCCAATGGGGGAAAAGTGAGGAGGAAGGGTGTAAGAATCCACCTGTGATCCTCTTAGTGTCTGGATTTTCACTTACCCAGATACACATTAACCAGTTTTAGTCATTTCGTAGGTTACCATTTTCACCAGTTCTTTTCATTTAATGTTCTTTTTTCTTAATTTTTCCTCCAATTCCATTGTGATATTTCTCTCCTTAGGATTTGTTTCTAGTGGTTGGTCTATGTTTTCAAGAGCTCCTTAGCCATATTATTAATCCTCTCTTCTGGATTACTTAGTGCAAGCTGAGGCATTAGCACTTGGGACTTCACATTTGGTGTTGTATTTTTGGCGGTACCAGGGATCGAACGCGGGTTCTTGAGCTTGCCAGGCAAGCACTTATTCCACTGAACTATCTCCCTAAGCTGAGGCATTAGCAGAGCTGGAGGGAGAGGAGAGAAGTTACACTTCAGTTCACAGATTGGAATAATTTGCAACTAGTGTACCTCACATTGAACTGTCTTAATTTCTGTAGACAACTTTTATTTTACAGCTTATTATTTTTTAAAAAGCTATGCATTTTCCAGTATAGAGCATCATAATATTTTATTCAAGTTAATTGAGTCTTCTGTCCTGGAACGTAGTCATCACTGATAGGAAGATTGTCACTCACAGCAGGCTCTTCTTCTGGATTCATTTAATTTTCCCAACTCTTACACAATTAGGTCAGAGGCAAGCAACTAGGGCCAGTGAGGATAGCAGCAAGGGTGGGAACATCCCAGGAAGTCATGACCCTAGTCCTAACATGGAACGTGTCTCCTCTCTCCTGTGATGTCCTCTACCAAGCACCAGAGGACAGATACCATACAGAGTAGGCAGATGCAAAATGCTAGCATCTTTAGCTTTCAAACTGGGACACGAGCCCTAGCTAGGATAATTGGTTTTCCAATTTCCATTTGAAAATCTTATCCCGTTAATGGAAAAGATGCCAAGATTCCAAAAGAAAATAATGTGATTTTGCTACTTAGTTTAGGGTCTGACTGTGGCCAGTTTTTGTCCAAGTTGAACTGATTATCTGTCAGTGATCTGTTACAGGAAATTGAAGTAGACGGAGACCAAATCTTAAGGGCAGAAGGCACAGAATACAATTTATTTGGAACATAGAAGACATATGAGGTCAAGATAAGGGGCTTGTGGGGGGAGGGGTAGGAAAGTAAGACACAGAGGATGGCAGGAAACCCTGAGAATATGTAAAAGCTTCACTATTTCTGTCCTGTGTAGAAATACTTTTCCCTAAAGGAGGATGGGGTTGAGAACGATGAACAAAGGCGTAAGAAAGGAATCAGGAACAACTTGGCCAAGTTCTTCCCGCCCTGAGCTGCTGTGGGGCTGAATGTGAGCGTGTGGGGGCTGCGTAACTGTAGCGCTCATCAATGGGAGCCGAAGAAGGCGCGCGACGGTGGTGTGTATCCGAGGAGAGATCTGGCAGGAAGGAAGGAGGAAGGTGGCTCAAACAGGACTAACTTGTTCAACTTACAGTCCCGCTGCCCGAGCCCTCTGTAACTCACAGCCAACTTTGTATACAAGGTATGAACCGATTTGTGTAGAGTACAGCTCTTCCTGGTCTCTTGATATTTTAAGCCCCGCCTACAATCACAACAGCAGCCCTTCAGTCCCCCAGGGAACGTTCCATTCCTTGATTGAATAAAGGTTCACTGGGAACCAAGGGTAGGACAGACCTGGGTCAGGGTGCAGCCCAACGCCAGGACTCAGGTTCTAGCAGAGGCAGGCCGAGAGCACAGTGCACACGCCGTGGGGCTGTGGGTGCCCCCCAGGAAGCACCTGCTCCACCACCTCCTCCCCAGCACTGCAAAACAAACATACATGCAAGAGGTGACAGTGCAGGGGGCAAGAAAACAGTAGATGCATGCAAGGATTTAGAAGCTGCTGGGTGGGGCCGGCGGCTGCGCTAAACTGGAGAAGGGTCATCTCTCCGGGGCAGATGTGGAAGAGGCCTGGAGGAGCTGAAAGCCAAGGGCGCTGAGGAGACATCCCAGAAGCTCGAGCCAAGCTTTTGGGGACCAGTAAGGCAGGGCCATGGGGGACAGGAAGTATAGAGGGGCTGCGGAGGAGGGGAGAAGAAGTCCTGAAGTTCCTGGTGGGCCCTCGCAACAACCTTGCCATTTCATTTCTTTTAAGTTTTTTGAGGTGCTGGGGATTGAACCCAGGATGTTTGCTCTGCGCTATATCCCCAGGCCTTTTCAAAATTTTTAATTTCCAGATAGCATCTTGCTAAATTGTCTGGGCTGCCTCATCTCCTGGTATGCAACTGGCTCCTTGACTTCTCTGAGGCAGCTGGGAGTCCCTGTGGGACTGGGCGTGAGGTAGCTGGTGGTGTCATGGGGTTTCTCTTGGGGCTGTTGTAGCCTGGGCAGAGGTACAACGGTAAAGGCAGGGAGGTTAACAAGAGGCCTTGCTCGGCTATTGAGTAATGTGTCACTCAGCACTCAGCAGCTAGCCAAGAAGCATTTTCTCATGCTGAGAAGCATGAAATTCACGGATTTATGAACCATCTGCTCAGGGGCAACTTACCTGAGCACTTTCGGCTACAGGTCTCCCATAAGGCTGTCACCCAGGGCTGGCATTCATGGGAGCTTCGCATCTGGCCAGAACACCCGTGATATTTGCATCACAGATATGGGCTGCCCTCTGTTTCTCACTGGCGTTGGTCAAGGCTCCTGTTCCTCTAGAAGTAACGTGTGCTCACTTGGGCCACATCCCATTGGCCGTGGGTCAGTCCCAGTGTACTGTAGGAACAGGCTCCAAGGCGTGGCTTCTGGGAGGCGGCGGGGGAAGCTGGCTGCCACGGAGTAGATTTGATAATCCAAAAAGAAGGCGGAGGGGCTTGGACCAGAGCGTTAACAGTTGAGGTGCTGAGAAGGGGTCAGATTCTCACGCTACAGCGCGGGGAGAACTAGCGTGACTTTCTCAGGAAGTGTAAGAAAGTAAAGAACCATGGCGAGCCCAAATGCCGCAGCAAGAAGGGTTGAGCTGCTGTGAACAGAGACTGGAAGGGCTGAGGGCTGCCCCGGAAGTAAGGTGGGCGTGGGAGCAGCCCTGGGTGATGATGAGGTGTCTGGCTGCCTGCGTCATCCTGTTCTTCTCCTCATGGCCCAGGGAGCGGATACTCCTCTGTGCCTAGCTCTCTGCTGATTATGCGCATTTCTCTTAGCCGGCGGTCGGTCCGCCCGTGAGGAAGCTGAGGTTCACACAAGTACTAAACAGAACTAGTAAGTAAGTGCCTGGGTCCGGAATGGACTCCTGGACCACCTGCAAGTGGGTCTGGTGCCTTTGTAAGGCCCACGGATGTTCTTAAGAACATCCGTGCCAGTGGAGGTGTTTGGGTGTGGGAGATGTGTCCTGTGTGTGTGTGAGTGTGTGTGTGGGGGGGTGCATGTGGGAAGGGGGCAGAAATGGGTATTTCTGGAAGGAAGCTAAAGGCAAGGTGAGGGAAGAGGAGTCTGGGTCTCAGACGGAAGCCAGACAGGGTGGGAATCCAAACCAGGGCAAAGGTTGTAGACCTCGAGGGAGTGGCTAGGGCTGGATTCAGTGGACTGCCACTGTCCTGGTCCTGGGTGGCTCTAGCAGTGGCCTGACAGTCTTGTGTATAGTCAGTAGCCTTTGAGTGGCAAAAGTGAAGTGTGAGACCATGCAATCCACGATGCCCGTGCTGGAGGGGCTCTTGGCAAGGGGAGATCTGAGTGCTGGGAAATTCTGGACCGTCTTCTGGAGGACGGGATGTGCGGCTAGATTTACAGAAGAATAGTGGTGTCAGAAAGAAGATCTCAGGGAGGGGAGCAGTTAGCAAAGCTCGGGGAGGTGAGAATAGGCATTTCAGAAAAACGCAAAGAAAACAGCTCAGTTCTCTGTATTAGCAAGTACAGGAAAATAAATTTTGAGAAATAAATCCGAGGGAGATAGCAGGGCCTTCCATGTCAAGTGGAGCAGTTTGGATTTAGTTATACGGAGCTTCAAGTCATAACACAGCCTTAGAAACTTAGGTGCTGCAAGGAGTGTTTATTCCACGGAATTTCCATATGGATTAAGAAGGGGAATGGAAGGACGGGGACTAGTTAAACATGAAGAGCTAAGGTAAGAGTGCACGAGGTAGAGTCCGCAGCCTTTGCCCTGCTTTGGATAACCACCATGCCTGGCTGCACTCTCAGACCCAGACTCCTCTTCCCTTGATTTGCCTCAGCTTCCTTCCAGATATGCGCATTTCTGCCCCGTTCCCACATGCACACCCCACATACACACACAGTACCCATCTCACACACCATCTCAAACACCTCCACAGGCACGGATGTTCTCAAGGACGTCCATAGGCCCTTACAAAGGCACCAGACCACTTGCAGGGGGTCCAGGAGTCTGTAGAAGTGACAAACATGTTGTTTCGAGGGTGAGGACGTCGTGTGGTAAGTTTCCTGTGCTTCTTCCCAGCTAAGCTCTGTGCATGTGCGATTCCTGTCGATGCTCGGAGCAGAGGAGGGCTGTCGCCTGTGGAGAGCTCTGGAGCCTCTGTCGATTGAGTGGTGGCCTCTTAGTCCTGTGAGGGCTCCATCTCTTTCACTGCTTTAGCTTATAACTCATCTCCCATGCTTGCACCCACACCCACAGAAAGAAGTTGCTAGGTCAAACAAAAAAAAAAAGGATTTTGAGAAAATAAAGAGATGCGTGATCTAACATAGCCTTAGCCTTGCTATGACTTCTGCAGCATTTATCTACATTTTTCTCCAAAGAAAGAACCAGGGATCAAGTTTCCAGTTGTCTGCAGCCCCATGTCCAGGGCTATGCAGGCTAGAGCATGCCAGAAGCTAAGAGGCCAAGCAGAGGTAGAACTCTCTTTCCCAATGAGAGTGATAAAACAGCTTCAGAAAGTGTTCCTAACTTTGGCAAAAGCTGCTCTAGGAAACTTTCCTTTCTTCTCAGGACTACATTTTTGCTCAGTGTACCAAAGAGATTATCATGTTTCTATTAAACCAAACTTCACTCAACAGTGCTCAGTATCAGACAGATTATGATCTGTGGAGAAAATATCTACAACCACTGCATTATTAAAGGGGAAGTTACCAAGAAGTGGCCAGTAAAATTATGGTTTCCCAGAACCATTTTTTTCTGTGTGTTATGTGACAATTCATCCACAGCTGTACCTTTGAGGAAAGGCTGGTGACTTCCCTAGATCCATGGGTGAACATCTGTATCCAGAACAAAGGAAGTCAGGAAGCCAGGAAACCGAGCAGGAGGGAGTAGAGATTCTGAGGAGGACGGGGAATCATTCTCTCCACTGAAGTAGGCCGCCACTCAGTGGAAATCGAGACTTGGCTGGGATCCCTCAGTGTGGGCTTCCTGTTAAGCTCCTGGGAATTTGCCAGGCTCCCTCGGACATGGGAGAGAGCAAAATCCTTGTTTCTAGGTTCTCGAGTTCCTGGAAGTCAGACATCTGATCTTTTGTCCTTAGGATGATGCGAAAGCAATTCGCAGGTGGTGGAAACCGTGCTTGGCGGTTTGAATCGGTCTTTCCCCAAGTGCCGGGTCCTCTGTAGAACTGGGCATTTTAAGAAGGGTGTGGGGCTTGGCGGGATGGCTCAGTGGCCTAAAGCGCCTGCTTGGGAAAGCTTGGGCGGCTTCAGGGACCGCGGTTCGATCCCCGGCACCACATGCTGCGCCAGTCCTGCCCCGGGGGAGGGCTGAGCCGGCCATGAAAATGAGTGAATAAACAAACAAAGGTTCTGAAACAAGAAAAAAAAAAATAAATAAAATTTAAGAAGGGTATATGATGACCTGGGCCTGTGGGCAACCATTTCTGGCTCAGAACACCATTGACTGAAATGAAAGTTGTAGGTCACTACTAAGGTGACCCAACTAAACAAATACAGAGGGGCAAGGGCGACACCATCAGAATCTGTGCCTCTCACCCCTCTCCACCTCTCCCCAGAGGCCTCATTCTGCCTAGGGAGGCTTATGAGCCTGCCCACATTTCCTCTTTGCCGTTCCAACCCATGGGATTAGCAATTGCATATAACGTGGAAGTGCTGTTTCACCTTTAGATTATAATACGTAAATCTTTTCAGCAGGCTTTTCAAAATAAATTTTTTAAAAAAGTGTTCCTTTGTAAGAAGTCTCTGTTACTCTGCTACCACATACACCCTTCATTTTAAGAAATATTCGGAGCCTCCCACCCATCCCCCACCCCCACCCACCCCTGCAGATCTGTGTGGAAACCCCGTGCCCTCCTCGTGCCTTCCCTGCACTGTGTTGCAGGGGCAGCTCTGTCTCCTGCGGCTTCCCACATTCCCTGTCAGCCACCTGTTGGGCTCTCTGTAAACACGGATCCCTGCTAAATGGGTGACTCGGGTTTCCCCTTAGTTAATGATTATCTTTAGCACTTTTCAATGAAAGCCAACTTAGCCAAAAATTGATACACACACCACAAACTTTGCCGGAATACAGAACCGTAGTGGTAGGGATGCCTGTTGCTTACATAGCGCTGTGCGGTTCATGGGGTCCTATTTTGGCCACCATTTTATTCGATCTCATGGAGAGGAAAGTATGGTGGGCATTGCTGTCTCCATCTAAGGCGGGTGAAACTGAAGCAGCTCCCTCCACGATGCGAGAAAGAGCGGGGACTCGCTTCCACGACCTGGGCCCCTCTGTGGCGCCACCCTGCCAGTGGTCAGTGAGCCCTTTGATCACAGCTTTTCTCATTTATTCCAGGAAACCTGATTATGTGCTTTTAATCTAGTTCATTTGCAACTGGGTCAGTGTTCTCTCTTTCTTCCTGATTGGTTCCACTGCACAACTGGCGCAAAGAGCTCGAGCCAGAGGCCTAGAGACCATCTAGCCTAGAGTTCCACTTGGCTAAGGGTATATTTCTCATTGCAAACAGATCTTGCTTGCCAGCACCTGTGACACTGTCTGCGCTGGCACCTGCATGGCCCGTCTACCACACACAGGGCCTTCGACCTCACTGAAGCTTCATGCCAGTTCACAGCCACATGCATGTTCAGAAGGAGCAACAAGCCGGGCGTGGTGGCTCACGCCTGTAATCCCAGCACTCGGGAGGCTGAGGCAGGAGGACTGGTGCGAGTTCGAGACCAGCCTGGGCTACAAAAGTGAGGTCAAGGCCAGCCTCAACTGCATAGCGAGACTCTGTCTCAAAAAAAAAAGAAGAAGGAGCAGCAGCCAGGGGACTTCAGAAGTGTCGGTGGCTGAGCTCCCTCAGGCCACCGCTGCCATTGTCTGCCTGGGCCTGTGGCTTGTTCATGCTAGGCTTCTGTGTGCCAGACTATGTGTTCCTGGACAATGTCTCATTATTTCATTTTGGTTCCATTTCAACAAATAAACAGAAGGGTCAGGAAATGAGAGGCAAAGCTTTTCCTCGTCCTTTTCCTTGACCTCTCAGTGACTGTCATGGTCTCTGCTATTTAAGTCATTACTGTGCCCGTGTGACAGCATGGCCCTCCTTGTCCTGTGCTGCTTTACTCAGCCCCTTTCTGTCCCTACTGGAAGCTGTCCAGATGTGCTCCGCTTTCTTCAGATGGACTTTGGCACCTAGCGCTTCTCTGTGGACCATACAGAGGTGGAACCCTACTCACGAGGAGAGGATTCAGGCTACGTCACCACCCTGCTCCATAGCCTCACAGGGGAGTATTTTCTGTATGTGATGCACCTTAATTGCCATGCAATTTATGTTGCTTTTTAAATTAAGAGACTCAGGTTGGTCTCTAGTTTGCTACTCGTTCAAGCCTATGCTAGATAAATACAATTTTAATAATTAACATATTGATTATATTTCACATTGTACATTTACTTATGATTAGAGTTCAGTGAAATAAAACCTTTCTCAGGTTCTGTTCTAGTACTTACATATGAAGAATACTGAAATAAAGTTATTATTAGAATGACTAAATATAGAAAACCACGCTTGAAGAGGACCAATGTCTGCTACTGATGCTGCTCCAAAAATGCTACTTAATGTCCTAGTGAATAAATAAATCAGTGGCTCCATAAGTGCACTGTGGCAGTCACTTCAGTTTTAGTATCTCCTTCCTCTTTCCCCTTTCTGGGAACTACAAATAAATGCTTCCAGCCAGGGAAAGTGTGGATTTTGTGTTTGTTTTTAGCCAGGATCTCGCTGTGGAGTTCAGGCTGGCCTTGACTGACTATGTGTCCAAGGCTGGGCTCCAACTCCCGCCCACCCTCATGCCTCAACCTCTGAAGCCCTGGGATGGCACATAGGTTACCATTCCCAGTCTCATACAGTGTAGATTTGTGGGGTTCCTGAAAGTAAACCTCCCTTTCCTCTCATTTTCACAGCAATAAAAGACTTGTGGCCTTAGTGCCAATGCCCACTGACCCTCCGTTCAACACCCGAAGGGCTTACACCAGTGAGGATGAGGCCTGGAAGTCATACCTGGAGAACCCTCTGACGGCGGCCACCAAGGCTATGATGAGCATCAACGGTGACGAGGACAGTGCTGCTGCCCTCGGCCTGCTCTACGACTACTACAAGGTGGGTCCTGCCCGTCTGCCCATCTCTCTGTCTCTCTGAAGCTCAGCTTCTCAGTCTGCTAAAGGAAGTTCTGGTTTGGGGGTGGTTATTTTCCATGTCCTTTGTCCCTGTACCCAAACACTGTTCACCTATAAATGTCATTAATGCTCTAATGCCAGTGCTTCCTTGATGTCACTTCTTACTTTATGGTTTACTTTTAGGCCTGGCTGTGTGATTAATTGAACTATTGCTTATCCACTGTGTTTTTAGGTTGCCCTTGGAGTTTTCAACTGTATAAGAAGCACTTAGGTCCTCTAGATTTCTCAGTTGTATAAGGGCTGTTCTATGAGTGCTTCAGTGGAAAACTTGCCGCAGTTCCAACCTGCACAGTCTCCATTGTTCCAAAGGGAACTAAATTTTTGTTTTGAAAAGCCCTAAAGAAACATGAATGTAACGGTAGAAAAAGCACCTGCCACACAGTACTTACAAAATGAGAGTATTGCAGGAAATCAGACAAGAAATAGTCTTTCTCAAGTATAAAAGGACTGCGCAGTGTGACCTGCTCTCTTAGAGGTGTTGAAGTGTGAAAAATCAACACGTATTTATGGAATGAGGAGATGGTTCTTGGCTTTGGCTGTGAATACCTTTGGCTTATGCTAGCACATGGCATGAAGTCAAGGGTCCCTGTGTTGCCAGGTGGGCCCCGGGTACTCTCATTCTGGTGTCAGTAAGAAGTGAATCTCACCTCCCCTCTCTTTGGATCATGGAAAAATCGGCACTGGGCAAACCACCAAGAAAGAACAATTTCCCCTTTAGTGCTGTTGGCTTTTAGTTCCCGTCACCTTACCTAAAATGAGGAACAGGACATGACTGACAGGTGTGAGGGGTACTAGGGAACCCTTCCAGAATGCTGTAAGTAAGGATGCTGTGAACTTGGATAAAGACGTCACTTACTGTCAGGCAGTATTAGTGAGCTCCATGAAGGGTATCTTATGTCCCCTTGCCGGGAAGGCGGATTTCCTCCTGTGTGTAGGATGTCTTAGTTACTTTGTACTCGTTGCTGGGACAAATACCCGACATGCAAAGAGAAGGAAGGAAAGGTTTATTTAGATCACAGTTACTGGAGGTTTCAGTCCATACTCGGCTGGATCCAAGGCAGAGAGGCACAATGCAGAGGCCAGCAATTCATGGAGGCACAACAGCAACAAAATGGTGACAGAGGCAGCCAACCAATCATGGCAGCAGAGCAACAGTGCTAGTCTGTCTCTCTGTCTCTCTTTATATTACATCAGGCTCTCTGCCTTAGCCTGTCCACCTCAGGACACACCTATAATTCCCAGCAGTACTCAGACCCATAATCTCATCAGTACTGAAACACGTAATCCCAGTGCCTCATGAGTCAAGTCTCAAACTCTAGAAGTCCCTGCCCCATGGTTGCATGAGGCTTTGGGGGGACAACTAGACATAAGCCATAACACTAGGGTCAGAGTTGGCAAAACTCAACAGCCCTCTGATGAAGATGGGACACTTCCAATGTGACTTGACATAACAAGAGACTCCAACTTTGGGAGTGAAGGTTCTAGATGAAAGAATGTTTATGGGCTTCACTGTGGTGAAGGAGTAACTTATACCTAGAAAAATAAGCATGAAAACTCCAAGTTCCACGTAGGCCCTTTTTCTTTTCTGATGGTGGGTGTTTTCTGTGGTAAATCCTTTCTAACTGAGGGTCTCATTTGGAAAATAGGAAAAATCCTAGAGGAGGTAAACATTTTCAAAATTTCTGAGGATGGCACACAATAGAATTCATCAGACTAGGGCCAACGAGATAGCTCAGTGGTCTAAAGTGCCTACTTAGGCAAGCTTAGGCAACTGCAGGGACCAGGGTTTGATTCCTGGCACTACATGTTATGCCAGCCCCACCCCCAGGGTAGGCTTAGCCAGCTATAACATAAATAAATAAAAAGTTAAAAAAAAAAAAATAAAACCTTGGCTGCCTGGTGTTTTGGACCATTTCTTGAGGCTCAGGTCTTTAAGGGCTTATCCTAAGAAAGAAATTCAGAAGTCAATATCCTTGATGAGATCAAAATAATCAAAAGTTGTCATTGTTACCAATTTTTAAAATCCATTAGCATGCCATAAAGTCACCCTGACTTAATCACCACAACTTTTTTTCCTAACTTTTATGTTAAACTAGCATGTAAGTTCATTTTAATTAAGCTTTAAGGAAATGTATTGACATCTTTAGAAGGAATATATTCATCCTATTCTTTAAAAATAGATATTATTGTTATGGTGAAATAAACAGTTCAGATGTCTATAAATGATGGCATTGTCTTGATTAGTTAAAAAAACTAATCTGAAACAAAACCAGTAATTAATTCACAGAATTAATGTATTCATCTCCCATAGTTTCAGAGGATAATTATCAGTAAATAGAATAATTATTAAAAGATATGGTACCTAGATTACGTCTCTTCTTGGACATTTGCTATCCTGTCAAGGAAAGCTGAAATGCTATGTACTTGTTTTGAAATACTACATTCTGTAAATATTTTCAGATGCAAGGCAGAGACTTTCCATAAAACCTGACATGTGGCTGAGTCAGTTTTTCTGTGGAGTCCAGGCCAAGTCTAGCAGAGTCAAGTGGCTCCTTTTGTTTCACCAAAGAATTGTTTTATTGGTTTTGTTTGTTCGTTTGTTTTTTGGTATTTTTTTTGAAACCTTTTAGTGCCTATGTGAAAAATGGGTCCATGAGGACGTGATCAGATAGTCATTCTGAGGCCTTCGCAGTTTTCTGGGTGCTTGTAGGTTACAGGTGCTGGGGTAAGAGTGGTAATGAAGTGAACTGCCCTATGTGCATTGTTTTTTGTTTGTTTGTTTTATAAAGAATTTTATTTATTTTTATTCTTTCTTGTTTCAGAACTTTGTTTATTTATGTTTGTGGCCGGCTCAGCCTGCCCTGAGGGCAGGGCCGGCGCAGCATGTGGTACTGGGGATCAAACTGTGGTCCCTGCAGCTGCCCAAGCTTTCCTAAGCAGGCGCTTTAGACCACTGAGCCATCCTGCTGGGCCCCTGTTTGTTTGTTTTTTATAACAAAGGAACACAGTAATGAAAAAGTGATTTTTCTTTTTTGAGTCTGAACTTTGGGAAGCTCTTACAACAATGGCTATTATTATAATTTAAATGTTGCAGACTTGTCATGCCACTTTGGAGGTGTGAACTGACTCTTTTCGTCCCTTTTCGTCACAGATAGCATCTTTTCTCACTTTTGTGGTTGGCTCTTGTCAGCTGTGGAGGGGTTTCAATGTGCTGTGTGTCACAGGGAGGAGCTTGCCTGCCAGGGGAGTAGTGGCCCTGTCCTTCCAAAGCTACAAAGCTCATCACTTTTGTTCTTTGTACAGTTCTTTATAAACTTGGTATGGTTCTTTGTAATCTTCAAAGTTTTTTCATCTTCATTTTTAACTCACAACATCATGAAACCCATGTTCTTTTATATTTTATAGTTTAGGTAACCACATGGAATTTTGCAGGACAATCCCATTTTCTTATATCCCTTTCATTACAGTATCTACTATTTTTAAAAATGTTCTTATTTGAGCCTATTTGAAGGAGGGCTAGGTTTTTAAATTGTGCAGGTAAAGCTTAACATGCTGCTTGCTAATTAGATAATATTTATTTAAAAATACATATTTGTAGATTGTTCCATAGTTTGAGAGCTCAAAATTCTAGCACAGTTCTCTATCTAGTTGAGGTTACTTATCAATGACAATTCAAAAGTATGACCTTTCCTGAATTCTGTGCGTGATAGAAAAACGTCCCAGATTTAATTGATTACATATTTAAAAGTGGTTCGACTTACGTCTTATCTATTTCTTTTTTTTGTCTTTTTGAGACAGGGTCTCACTATGCAGTTCAGGCTGGTCCTGCGCTCACTTTTGTAGCCCAGGCTGGTCTCGAACTCGCACCAATCCTCCTGCCTCAGCCTCCCGAGCGCTGGGATTACAGGCGTGAGCCACCACGCCCGGCCGTCTTATCTATTTCTGTCACTATAATTGGGCAGCACAGTATGATAATTTATAATGAATAGAAGTTTGTTTAGCTCATGATTCCACAGGCTGGGAGATCTAGTAGCATGGTACCGTACAGTGGTACCTTACTTGGTACACACATGCTTCTGTTCACGCACAATTTATTTCAAAACAGAAGTGATCAGCAAAATTTGGGATCAACTTGGTTCACAAATTTCACATTGGATGGTGAACACAAGTGCAGCCATGGCGAATGAATTAAGTTTGTGAACCGAGTGACCTCCTTCTGACTTCATCATGACCTGGTAAAGGACGTCACCTAACAAGTAGTCGCGATTGGGTCTCTCTTTGTCTTGTAGCCAGATGTTGTTGTCAGTGGGGCCCATCCCCATGTACTAACCTGATTCTGACTACTTCCTAAGGAGTCTACCTCTAAACACTACTAACATGAATTTGGAGGAGACAAGGTCTCACTATGCAGTTCAGCCTGGCCTTGAGCTCACCTTGGCCCAGGCTGGTCTAAAACTCACATTGATCCTCCTGCCTCTGCCTCCCAAGTGCTGGGATTACAGGCATGCACCACCATGCCCAGCTGGAGAGTAGGTTTCCAACATATGAAACATATGGGGTAATACGTTCACACCACAACAGCTATTAAAATCTTACTTGATTCATTTTTTCCTCAGGAGAGCTTGTGGTTTGTCTTCATCTGATTCTAGCCCTAAAGAAGTGTTTCTCTTGTCAGTTGGTTCCTGTCTCTCCAGCTGGTTGATATTGTTGGAAAGCAACTTTTGGGTTGTCTGTCCATCCATCCAATCAATATTCACTACTTAGCTACAATTTTCCAGCAATGTTGTTGGGCATTATGAGGTGGGTTGAATACCCAAAGGCTGATTGTAACACTTCAGAAAAGTCACAGAGAGTCACAGTCCGGGACAAACAGGTCCTATAAGCCTATAACTGCAGGGCTTGGGAAGCAAGTGCTATTAAAGGGTGTGTTCTAGGAACAGTACATTGACTAGCAACTTCTGGAGAGTCCATAAGCTTTCTGCAGGAAGGAGTGCCTTCTGTACCAGGGACAGGGAAAGTCTGCCAGGTGCAGGCAACAAGAGAACATGTCGTGTAAAGGGAGAAGGAAAGGAGCATGCACAGAGCATTAAAGCTTGGGTTGCACTCAGTGAAATTCAAGCCGTCAGGATTGTTGGGGCAGAGCTAGTGAGCAAGGGGTTGAAACTGGTCAGAAAGTGGCTCTGTCTAGGTATCCTGCCAGACAGATTGGAGGCTTGGCTTTATCTCCCAGAGCAGAATTTGGTGGTGGTCTCTATGCAAGATGGATGAATGAATGGACAAATGAATAAGTGATTTGATAAATACAAGCTTTGAAAAAAATTTTATTTTATTTATTTATTTTTTTTTTTTTGTCTTTTTGAGACAGGGTCTCGATATGAAGTTCAGGCTGGCCTTGAGCTCACTTTTGTAGCCCAGGCTAGTCTCGAACTCGCACCAATCCTCCTGCCTCAGCCTCCCGAGTGCTGGGATTACAGGCGTGAGCCACCACGCCCGGCTCTGAAAAAAATTCTAAATCAGCTTTTTCTTTTTTCTTTTTTTAGTTTTATTGACAAATACATATTGTATGTATTTATAAAGCAAGTGACATTTTGATATACCAGGTTTTCATCTTGTTTGTGCAAGTCTATTAAAGAAGGTGCAAGAAAGAAGAAAATGACACATTTATAATCGCCTTAACATTACTAATTTGTAAAAGTGATTTCCTCTATGAAGGATTGGGTCTTAGGCCTCCTAGATGGGAGAAATTACCCATGCAGATGACAGTAGCTGCAGAAGAGAGGTAGGCTTTTTAGTGAGCAGCTCGTTGCAATAGTCCAGGTAAAATATAAGGAGGAACTGGAGGAAAGGTGGGAGAGGAGCTTCCTCGGATCAGCATTCATGAAGCTTCCCCCTAAATCAGCCATCAAAAGACGCACCACATAAAGACAAAGATATAAACCTGAGAAATGAGTGTTTGTTTGAATGAAAACTGGTCTTGTGTTTGTGCTTGCTTGTATAACTAAGAGCCAGGTGTCTCAGCTGCTTCTCGGCTGATCCAAATGAGGACAAGAGAAGAAAGGCTTTGGGGGAGGAAAATAATGCTGGGATTGATGCACTGCGGGATGTCCAGGGAGAGGTGGCCGACCACAGTCATGTGGGTCTAGCATATAAGAGGAGGTATTGAGCTCAGAAGGCTCCATTTCTCTGAACACAGTCTTTGTCATTTTTTACGATCTTTGGTGTAGCGGTTTGGTAGAGTTCTTGCCTTAGCACCAGCTGTGGATCTACCAAGTTTAAACTCCTGCAGGTGGGTGCGGCTTAGGTCTGGCTGCTGTGTTCCACTTCTTTCGGCTGTAGCCCTTGGAGGTGAACCTGCTGTGCCTCTCTGGGAGGTGTTCTGCTCCTGGATCAGCTGGGTGGCCTTGCCTTTAGCCTCTACAGGGAGTTCTGTCACAGGGTTCCACACTGGGCCTGTACGCCAGGCCTGGGCTCTGGCTTGAATGGGAAACCAGCCAGCCCCTCTCATTACTTTTTAAAGACAAGTAATACTCCCTTGCATGAACACACAACATGTCACTTATTCATTCACTGTTTGATGGCTGCCTGGGTTATTTCCTCTTTTGGGCTGTTGTGAATGAGCTGGAACAAACATTGGTGTACTGGGTAGTGCAACTTTTTGTTAACTGTCTTCCATAATACACAACGGGAATAGTGTTCCATTCATCTCATTTCTAGCCAGTACTTGCCAATGCCCGGTACACTACAGACATTCAAAGCTGATATATGACCGGAGGGCTTATAATTGATTAATTTAACACATTAAGTGCCAGATAGTCTAAGTGCTTTAAATTTTAACTTACTTTACTAAAAACTTGTGCAATATAGAGCTATCCTTAAGACTAGCTCATAAACAAGGAAAGTGGGATGGACTTTAGTTAGTAGTTGCATTAAAGTCAAACCCAAGCAGCCAGGGTCCAGGTCACAGATCTTGGCTACCTTCTTTGTCACCCTCCTATCTGGTGATGTCTGATTAGATCCGTATTTGGATAAATGGAAGCCAGACGGACCACTCAGAGTCCAGTAAAGGGATCTTCTCATCAATGTGCTTTCATCTCAAAAGGAAGACCCAGAGGTTTAGCAAAAAATTAAAAATAAACAGAAAAGTTCCACCAAACCAACCAATCCTAACCTAACAACTGGTATACTTGGAAACTGTGCCCAGTAGGGGCCCATGACATAGTCAGGTGACTGGAAGATGGCCCACAGCCCAGCTCAGAGGTTCCTCTTTCAGGCACATCTCTTGGTAAGTGCCAGGGGATGAAGTAGATGGTGAAGATGGTGGTCAGAGTGCCTTAGGAAAACACTGAGAAGGCAAGCCCATGGCTGTGAGGCAAGGCTGGCTAAAGGCAGTGCAGGTTTGTTGGCTGTTTGTTTCCCCACTAGCTGACAGTGCTCTGCTCCCTGCCCAACTTCCTGCCTCCCACCTGAAGTCTTCATTAGCAAGGAGCATCAGTCCCTGTCCCTTTAAAGAACACTCGTCTCTCTGTGATGCTGTCTGCTCAAAGGCACCCAAGTTCCATGCACCCCATGTCCACTCCCAAGGCGAGAACAGCATGGAAGTATTACGGCCAGGGAGACTGGCTTCAGGCAGCGTGGTTACATTTCTTTCTGACACCTTGTAATTAGTCTCTGGCTGCACTGTCACTATTCCTCACAGTACTCACTTTAGCCATCTCCTGACGCTCACAAGTTTGCCCCTTCTTCCTGAGATCATTCCGTTGTCATGTCCTTGCTTATGCTGGGATCCAGCTCTGCGCATGCTCGCTGCTCCCATGTCTAAGTCCAACTGATGACTGGTCTGTTTCCAGGTTCCTCGAGACAAGAGGCTGCTGTCTGTAAGCAAAGTCAGTGAGAGCCAAGAAGACCAGGATAAAAGGTAAAATGCATGCAGAGGACGCTGCCTGGCTCCGAGGACAGCTCCCTTTCTTCCTGGGAGGAAATGAGGTGGCACAGCTTTGCCTCCTCTGCCTTTGGAGTCTCACCAACGACAGTAAATTGAATTTTTAGGTTTGCAGCAAGGGTTCTAGGCAGACTCTTCAGGTGGTGCCCTGCCATGGGCTCCTAAAATTCTAGCAGTTTGAGGTGATGGCCTGGCAGGGGGCCTAGTGCTGGCACGAACTTTTCTGATCAATCCCATGGCTCTGTCACTGCAGTTGGGCTCTGGAGGAGTCAGGATGGCTCTTGATGGGGAAGAGGGGACTGGGGAGATGTTTCTCATCAGGAGACAGCAGGGGAGGGCCAAGAGCAGGGACAGTGAAGATGTACCACCCTCTTTTTCTGCCCTGATAAATTAAGAACCTTGCAGATGACTAGATAGACATAAACTAAAAGGGGTGAGGGGGGAGCTTTATTTAGAATGAAGCCAATTGGAGGTGAGTTGGAATCTGCTGTTGGTAGTCCCTGGATCCTGACTTAGGTAACCCCAGCCATCAGCTCTGGGCAGGAATCTAGGCCACTAGTGGTGTGGCATTAGTGACTGGAAGACCCCGTTCCTGGGACCAGTAGGATCCAAACAAGACCAGAAAGGGCAGATCACCTTGTTCTGCTCCTGGCTGCAAGGGGACCGCTGGAATACATCTCTTTGCCTGCAGTGAGGTGAGAGAAACCACAGGGGTTGTCTGCTGTAGATTCTTTCACATGCAAATATGAAGCCAGGAGAAATAAACTCCCCTGCTAGCACACAGGTCACACTCTTCCTGGCCTTGATGGCAACTATTGCGACATTTTATTATTATTATTTTTTTTTAGTCTTTTTGAGGCAGGGTCTCACTATGCAGTTCAGGCTGGCCTTGGGCTCACTTTTGTAGCCCAGGCTGGTCTCGAACTCGCATCAATCCTCCTGCCTCAGCGTCCCGAGTGCTGGGATTACAGGTGTGCGCCACCACACCCAGCTTATTTCGACATTTTAACCTCCTGTGCCTAGAACTGGGGACACTCCCTTCCCCATCCCTGAGCGTGCAGTCCCTCTTAGGTAAAGTCTAACAGAAAATTACAGCTGTCTCGCTCTCACTCATTGTTGTACTAGGGATTTTCTGAAGCTCTGTGCTTCCAGGAACACTGGGCCCTCTGGCAGAAGCAAGGACTTGGAGTAGGGGCTGAAACTCTTCAGGTCTTGTGACATTTCCTCTATGCAGCCAGCTGTATTGAACTAAGAGGTTGTGTGGCTGCTAATCCTAGACCAGTAATTGAAGTGGAGTCTGGGTGAAATGAATCTAGGCTATGTGTACTGTCTAAAAGAAAATTTTTCTTTGTTGTTGTTAAAGCATCTTTTAAAACAACATTATAGAGTAACAATAGCTTGTTGTATTTTAATAGTTACTTTTGTGATTCCCAGGGAGCACATTTTTTAAAAAAACTGGCAATAAACCACCTTGTACAGACTAATTATGACTTAGTAGGTTTCTTACTGGATGTAATTTGGAAGGGTGTCATTTTGATTCACGAACTGTGCTGCCTTGTGCTGTGTGCTAAAGGGTATCATTACAACTATTTGTATATAGAAGTTGCTATTTGGAAAAAATAACATGCTCTCAATGACATGATCCAAGTTTTTAAAAAATGTATATTTAATGCACCATACTTTGTGTGGCAGTTTTTATTTAATACTTGGTCCAATTTTAAGTTCAAATGCAGACAAATCAGTACCTTCCAATAACTCTGATTTTGTTCTATTCACCTGATGGAACGTCTTTCTGACAGTTCTAAGGCCAATATGATTGCCCAGGCACAGTTATGCAATATACCATAGTGCCTACATCTGCTATATCCTGGTACTGGGGCTGACAGTCAAGATTTGACTCGATTTAGATGACACTATAGTGTGCTTATTTGTTAATAAGAGCACCAAGATATTTTGACTTCTGTCCTTTGTTTCAAATTCCTGTGTTTTGTATGAATTAAATAATTAAGAAATTAGGCTCAAAATGGACTATGGAGAAGTCTGAATGTTTTGCAAAGCCAGCTACAGCTGTGCCTTGGCAAAATGCAGAGTAGAAAGCTTGCAACAACAGCTCTGGTAGCCAGGGCAGGTGAACCATTCACACCCAAGCTGCAGGACACTCCACACATCTTAGGGATTTTTAGCTCCACAAAGGAGAGAAATTCTAGGTTGCAATTAAAGAGGTGAAGAAATGCATAGGGGTCACTCAGGGTGGTCTTGTTATGGCAATAAATATATTTTTTGCTCCTCTTTTAACACTGATTTTTATCATGCAATCCTTTTTTAAAGGAACATCTATTAGCATTCCATGCAATGTTCTAAACAATGGGGTTTAGGAAATGCTGACGCAAATGGCTGCTCTGGGATTTGGCATCATCCAGCTAACTGGTTTCAGATAAGACACACTTCCTAGGTCGCTACTGTGCTTTTTATGTGATTTGCTTTACTGATTTGACCATGAAAACAGCTTGTTGCTTAAGCCCAGAATGTTCATAGACTTGAGATTTTATGCCTTAGGAGATTATTTTCTAAAATTATATTGGTAGATCTATGACAGAGTCGAAGGCATTTAAGTATTTTCCTATTCATGTGGAGTCATTCTTGCTCTGAATTTATCCAAACAATCAAAGCTAAAAAAAGAAAAATTAAAATAAGTCTTGCATGATTGGTAAGAGGTGGGTCAGCAAAGCCCAATTCTTAGAAGACCCAGTGTTACTCAAATACTTCTCTTGATTGGTTTCAGAGTATATGGTACCTCTCCTCTAGAGCATGAGTTTAATTCTTACCACTATTCCTGTTGCAAACTGAACTGGACAAGAACTGAATCAAATAATGAGTAGGTTCAATGTTGACCTTCTGGGGAAAATTTGATTCTTGTTCAATTTGGTTTTCATCTAGACTTGTGGAAAATTGACGGACCAAGGTATTGCTACAAGCTAGGTTAAGAAAAGAAGGAACCAAAAAAAAAAAAAAAAAAAAAAAAAAAAAAAAAAAAAAAAAAAAAAAAAAAAAAAAAAAAAAAAAAAAAAAAAAAAAAAAAAAAAAAAAAAAAAAAAAAAAAAAAAAAAAAAAAAAAAAAAAAAA